>CM060949.1:89515653-89570653 GCA_030765055.1 Mantis religiosa | reverse complement strand
CATTTGAGTATCATTTCATCAATTTCATGCATCGTCCGATATGACTTAACGTTGGAGCCCGTACTCCGTCCGGCATACTCCTTATCTCCAGGCTCGTTGTGTACACAAGCCGTGCTATCGCGATCGGGTTTGCGATATTATTAATCTATGCATTCAGAGCAACATTTTTGAATAAATGGTAAAAATCTAATGGAATAGTTAGATAACTTCCTCTTCCCGTTACAGATTCAAGGATGCCTTAACAGAGGGGAGAAATCTTTAAACACTGAATACACTTGTTGTGGCTGGCATCCCTTAAAAGGAGGGATGAAGTGAAGGAATCGCAGGAGGCTATAAACCGCAAGCAGTTACAGAGGCGCTGGGAAGTCCCCAACAGCTCCATGCACGAAGACCCTTTCCACTACTGGAGCTCCCTATAAAGAACGGCGACCAAAAGGCTTTCTACCAAGCATCAGCGTATCTTCTGACAGCGTTGTCCTACCGTCTAAAATAAATTACGAAGAAGTTTAAATCATAGGAGCAATCCACGGGAAATGAATCCGAGATCTACCGATAGGTGAGGTTCAATTATTGCTGCAGAGCTACAAGTGTCTCAACCTTGATGTAACATACATTTGAAGTGATTCTTCGATCCAAGTTATACTTTTCACGCTGCAATTCTATTTAGAACTGATTTATTACCAAGCAATAAGTACTTAAAGGTACACAGTTACTAGTATATTTAAGGACATTCAGGAACAGCATTTAGATAAATATTTATCAGAGTTCACTGTAGTAAACGTTCAGGGAAAATCAGGAAAAGAAGAATTATGAGCTTTCAAGCATATATAGCGAGATAATTCTATCATGTTCACAATTTTTTCTAAGACAGCTATAGTAAAGGAAACAATCATCCGTCAAAAATTTTAGTCTTACTCAGCTTGAATGTATGAATTTTATTTGTTGTTTCTTCATATTTAAGAAATGAAAAACATTGAAAGATGTTCTATGTAAAGAGTAAGTTGTGTTAGACAATTTTCTTGAGAAACTTTGCCTGGCATACTTAAACAGTTTCATAATTCTCCTGCTGTCATTTTTAAGTTATGCGGTTCACATACACGCACATTCACACATACAGCTACAAAATCCTTTCATAAAGTTCTTTTTGGGTTCAATGGAGCTCAAAACTATATTTTAAGTATATTTCATCATGTATCTCATGTACGGGTGAAAGACGATATTTCTCTACTTATTTTAGGTAGGTAACAGGGAAAAATAAGTAAATAAAGTTGGAAGCAAAGAGGATAAGAAAGTAAAGAATAAATAAATAACGAAAGCAAGAAGCAAAGAAAGTAAGTATGAGTTTTCCTTACTGTAAATCCTATTATATGTTTTAATTAATAAGATCAAATAATGATTGTTATTAAAAATGCAATTTTCTTGAAATTAGTAGCTTTTTAGAGAAGTGATCCTACCTTGGCATTATTTAAACAAATAATAAAATAAAAGGTAAATAATAAATATATAATAAGATATGTCCAATATCTTAAAGCATTATTAATTTTGCATTAAATAAATAAAGGTACATAAGATGTTTCTTTGAGTACTATGCTTAATATAAAGTAGTACCAAGTGCCCGCCTCGGTAGCGTAGTGGTAGCATGTCTGCCTTACGTTCAAGAGGTCCCGAGTTCGAATCTCGGTCAGGGTTTGTTACCTAGATAAGTCTTGCCCGAATGTCGGGCAACTCTAAGCTCTATGGACCCTGGGGTTATTTGAGCATCATTTAACCTATTCCGTTCATAGTCCGATATGACGTAACTTACAAAAAAATATCAAGTAATAACTAGCTATTTAAAAGCCTTTTTTTTTTTTTTTTAAGAAAACACAATTAATCCCTTGTAAACTTTATAAGATTATATAATGATTGCTTGGCATACTAACCATGATGTGTGTATGTACACATAATTTAAATAAAATGTATCTATAGCAGCTACAAGTATAAATGAACCTTCTGGTTTATCTGTCACCAGCACTTTAGTGATCCCAGCGCATTCTGTTACCGATAACTGTCAACAAAGCAGCCAGGTGCAACTTGCAGAAAGGCACCCCTACTTTTAAGTTTTAGAATTGGACTACAGGGGGCAGCAGTGACTGACGTGCCCACTAGAATCAAGTCCTAATTTTATCTCTCTAAATAATGTTCTAGAAATTATAAATTAAGTTGTTTGTATTAAACTTATGTACAGTACAAGTTCCCTGAAAGTTTGTAAAAGTGGATAATTGAAATAAACTTTTGATGTAAATTGTGTATTTAAGAGAAAACCCAGTAAAAGAATCTTAAAAGCAAGTTGTATACAACAAAAATATCAAAACACTCTACGAATTTGTTTACTTTTCTTCAGAATTTGATATAATTAAAATTTTCATTGTGTTTATCCTTGTCCACCAAGCCAGTTATGTTCGCATAGATAAAATTAAGCATTATGTTTCTAGGAAATGTATGTGACGATGTTTTGAATTATTATTGGATGTGATAGAAACCCTAATCAGCGTTTATGTGAACTTGTAAATAATCATTTTTAACAATGCAGACTGGAAGTTTGGCAGATATTGGTGTGTGGAATATATACAGAAAGAAGAAAATAATTCTATAGGGTTTTGAAGGAAAATAGGGAACAGAGGTAAGAGATAAGAAATGTGTAAAAGTTTCATAAATAAAACCTCTAGACTATGCCAGAAAAACGAGACAAGAACAGGAGGAATATCTGCGGATACTATTCGAATTACTACATTGGCCACCTCTGTAGCTCTCTGGTATCAACCCAACTTTCGAATTGTTCACCTCAAATACGCTTATGGCTGCTATAATGAAGAAACTCGCTCAAAAACTATTTCATTCTTGCTATCCATACTCATCGCAACCTTATTTTCTTCATTAATCTTTATGGTATTAACTTGTCTTTGGAATCTCTGCTAGATGACATAAAGGACAGCCGAAATATAATACAGTTAGAGGAGCATAGGTTTGAAGTGCAACCAACTTGATGCTACATTATGGTGGTAAGTACTTTGTAACATACATTTCATTCAGTAAGATAAGGAGTTTTCCGGACTTACTGGCCGTGGTCTAGTAGGAAAAACTGAAGTTCATGACGTTTCGCTCGTGCGTGCGTCGAGCATCCTCAGAGGACTCATGGCGAACTAGCCGGGAACTTCACCTTTTCCTACTAGACCACGGCCAGTAAGTCCGGAAAGCTCTACATCTTACTGCATTGACGCCGACCGTGAAAGCGTAAGTTGTTACATGCATTTTATTAGTATTATTTTATTATTACTACAATGTATACATTAAACTCTTTAGAGTAATTGATATTACATATTCCACATAAAAGTATTTTGGTAATATTCCTTTTATATTTATTTAAAATTGTCTTGGACTTCTATATGCTTATACTATTCTGTTGTCTTAGAGGGGAAGAGAAGACTTCATGGTTTTAACCTTTAACGGAGTAAATAAATAAGAAAACAAATGTTTCAAAGATGAATTTAGACTGTAACATTCCATGCCAGAGCCCGGATTTGAAGGAGTCTTGCAGTTGATCTAACCAACTGAGCTTCCTTGGCAGCAGGATATTAATTCCCCAAATGACTCATATGTTTTTCAGTAGATCATAAGGAGATAATCCAAGGATGTCTTAAATATCCTGGTCACATGTTGATATGATAGTTTAGCTGATTAGAGCATCCGGGCACAGATGAAAGATCTGTGGTTCAAATACCGGCTATGGCATTACATTTTTCAGTCTGATTCGGCTTGTGGAAAAAAAGGGATTAATTACCAAATAAGCAAAATATTTAGATGCAGCAGTATACAGATATTTTTGGAAACGCAAAAGCGATGTTTAATTGCTTACTGTAGTACAGAGAAATAAAAAGTCAAAAAGGTAATTTGTGATTTGAAATGGAATACACTGGAAAACAGTTTCCTATCTATAAAAAGTTTAACAACTACATTTATGGATGAAGATGTAGTAGGAGTATAGAGATATGGTTTAGGAAAATGTCGAGAGGAATAGTTAAGCTGTTAAAACCCAAGTGTTATTTAAATCTGTCGACCACAGTTTAAAGTGAGTCATGCAGAAAATTGTGTCAGTCTCAAGTTTATTGTAAACAAGTAATTAATACACATTCTATCATTACATTCTCTAGGCTAAATGCACATACACACATCTACACAGAGAGAGAGAGAGAGAGAGAGAGAGAGAGAGAGAGAGAGAGAGAGAGAGAGAGAGAGAGAGAGAGAGAGAGAGGATTAGGAGAGAGATAGTAAAACTTTAATTTACAAATAACACGAAGTGAGCCGCAGTTTCTATTCAAAATAAATGTACTTAGTAGTAATTTGCATCGCCTCTTATTTGCTTTTTGTTTTATGATCAAACACAAGAGCATTTTTCACCTTTGGGAATTTGTTGAAGCTTTTTAAAAGCTCCTTTCATCCCTCAATCTGTTTTCTTAAAGAGGTGGTGTTCCTTATTCTTTCTTTCTCACTGGTAAATGTGATTTACGCCGTTGGAAGGAAAAAGACTCGTGCCGAAGTTATTTAATCCGCTGCGGGTGGGAGATACATACACCAGCAGGGTGGTTGTGGCGGCTCTGTGCACCTTGTTAATTACTGTCACAAAATTAGAAAGTCAACTTCTTCTTAAATTGCCGGAGGAAACGTCTTTCCTCTCCCTCTCTTCTCTAGACTCCTTTGTAACTCTTTATTCACTGCTTGGGCTCTTCTTTCAAAGTACTGGCGTGCAAGGAAGGCTCAGCTTCATTTTAAAAAGGTGCGGGAATTATCTTAACTGCCAGTGTGTTTTATAGTCTTCAAATACTTATTTCTTCCTCTAAATACACAACAGGTTTTCCAAGAAATATAAAGCAGGCGTAATGCCTTTCAAAGGAATTACTTCATTAGAAGAAGCTTGAGGTTAGCCTGCTATTAAATCACCAGACAAGGCAACACACAGAGTATCCTAACTAGAGTGAAATACAGTAAGTGAGCTAGATCTTATGTTTACATTGTATATAACTGGAGGACATTTAAGGAACCACTTTGCTGAAGCTGAAAGGATGTCTAGCGACGCAGCAGAAGGGTGTTGCTATTTATCTCATAGGTGCAAGGGTAATATGGGAATATGTTAGGCTTTAAGTGAATAGTCAAATCCTGTAAGCTCAGCTGGTTGCCATGACTTTGAAGTTCCATTCTCCTTGAATGACCCATTAATAACAATTATGATGTGTTGCACTCTTAAGGTTTCTCTATTTTTGTATAACTTATTCCTACAAACTCTTATTCCTCTATATACTTTATATTTATCACGGTAAAGTTATCTTATTATTTCGTATTGGTTCAATGTGAACATGAAAATACAGCAGGTTTTAGGCGATAGTTAAAGCCCTAAACAGTTGTCATTTTGTGGTGGCTATGAAATCCTGATCTCTATGTATAAAAGATGACGAGCCACTTCCCATTTGAAAAAGTAAAAGTATAGGAAAATTAAAAAAAAACAAAAAAAAAAACACAAAGAATAACTCTGAAATAATCCACTCCATACGAACCCTAGATCTTATGTATAATAGAACTTCGTCTATCTTTACAGAGGTGGTAATAGTTGTATTTATATTATTATTATTATTATTATTATTATTATTATTATTATTATTATTATTATTATTATTATTATTATTATTATTATTATTATTATTATTATTATTATTATTATTATTATTATTATTATTATTATTATTATTATTATTATTATTATTATTGTTATTATTGTTATTATTATTATTATTATTATTATTATTATTATTATTATTATTATTATTATTATTATTATTATTATTATTATTATTATTATTATTATTATTATTATTATTATTATTATTATTATTATTATTATTATTATTATTATTATTATTATTATTATTATTATTATTATTATTATTATTATTATTATTATTATTATTATTATTATTATTATTATTATTATTATTATTATTATTATTATTATTATTATTATTATTATTATTATTATTATTATTATTATTATTATTATTATTATTATTATTATTATTATTATTATTATTATTATTATTATTATTATTATTATTATTATTATTATTATTATTATTATTATTATTATTATTATTATTATTATTATTATTATTATTATTATTATTATTATTATTATTATTGTTATTATTATTATTATATTATTATTATTATTATTATTATTATTATTATTATTATTATTATTATTATTATTATTATTATTATTATTATTATTATTATTATTATTATTATTATTATTATTATTATTATTATTATTATTATTATTATTATTATTATTTGTAGTAGTAACAATAGTAGTAGCCCTTAAAAGTGCACAGCTGCTAAGGTCTGCGGCCAAACAATATCCCCTTAGGTTTGCCAGTTACTGAAAATTACCCATAATTCATTCAGAACGACGAGAATTTTCTAGGCTATCTCTAGAAAAATGTATACATATTGCCAAAACCAGTCTTCTAATTTCCTTTATATGCTGCAAATACATATCTTATAAACCCAAAACTCGAAATAATGCCGTCCTTTATAGAGGAGTGGGGCAGGGATGTAATGTTTTGAAAAAAAAAAAAAAAAAGACCATACGATATTCATTTTCCAATTTAAGGTTTAGCTTAACCGGTTATCTCATATCGGACGACGAATGAATTGAGCGAAAAGCAAGCTCATGGTCCACAAACCTTGGATTACTTGGCATTCATCTTTAGAACATGGGAAAAAATGCGAAAAAGGTTTTATTCAGTAAACTCTATATAACCAAATTTGAACTCAGAATCTCTTGAACGTGAGGTACACACAATACCCATGTACCACAAAAATAGACTCTCGTTTCATCCTTATATCCAGTAGCATAGTTAATTGTTTTAATGAAAATGTTCGAATCAATTTTGGGAAATAAAAATATTGAATATATTTCCGTAAATTTGTCGCAAAAATGTCGTAAAATGTCGTGTCACGCCTTTGAAAACTCTGGAATTAAATAAAAAATAGGTAGTTTTGATATTTATATGATATTTTGTTTTTTAATTAACACAGACACACGTCCACGGGAAATTTTGTTTTTTAAAGATACCTCAGAACGCGTACTTTCTCTGAAATATACAATTTTTTGTGTTGACGCATCATTTATATTATAAATGTTAGAAAAAACTACGATGAGATACAGTGAAATAAAATGAATGCGAATTACCTTTTACTTGCTGGAGAATGAGCGACTATGGTGCAACTCTGTTGACAGGGCACATTCGCCGTTTTGAGCATATTATTGGAGACGGAAGATCATTCAATCTTCTTCATCCTTTCCTCCCTGTTATCCTCTCTTCTGTTACACTGCGTGCTAAGAGATTGTGATTTAAATAAATGCACACTATACGCAAAAATAAACCCAAAAATCACATTTTCTTTTCGACACTCTCGACATCAAAGCCAAACCAAGATGAAGCACATGTATGCATACGCCTTTCCGCCAGGCTTCGCTTCATGGGGAGATAATCAAGGCAATTTTCAGTCTATCAAGTTCCCGGGGATAACACAGGCACTAAACAAAGGACTGCGGATATCATAACACGTAGTTTGCTAAACTAATTACTTTGAAGATAATCGATTTTCTTGCTGGGAGATAAGCAAAGACCTTCATGCAGCGTGTGGCTTCAATGCCGTAGTTGTGAAAAATCTGATGTGTTTACGTTCTCATGACTTGCTCCCCCATTCTTCAGCAAACAATGCTTTTAAATACGATGTACGTCCAGAAAGTAAGTTCTGTTTGGTATTAAAATTAAATTGTGTAGAGATGCAGAACAATTATTTATTGCACAAAATAATACAACTCTTAAACTACATTTCCACATAACTGCCGAAATGTTGCAGGTATTTGACATAGCTAGGCACCAGTTTTTGTATACCTTCTTCTTAGAAGTTTGCCGCTTGTGCCTTCGACCAGTTGGAAACATTTTCTTTCAGCTCTTCGTCATTATTGAAGTGTTGACCGCCAAGGAAAGATTTGAGATGCAAAAACAGATGAAAGTCTCTAGGAGCGAGGTCAGGGCTGTACGGGGTGGTCAAACACGTCTCAGCCAAATCCCTGTAGGATGTATTTCGTCGCATTTGCAGTGTGTGTTCGTGCGTTGTCGTGAAGAAACACAACACCTTTTGACAGCATTCCTCAGTGCTTATTCTGTATTGCGCGGCGCAATTTCCTAAGTGTCTCGCAATAAACATCTGCTTTCATTGTTTGACCACGCGGTAAGAAATCAATGAGTAAGATGCCTTTCCTGTCCCAGAACACTTCCCGTAGGGGAGGGGATCCGACCCTTCAGCTGCCAAAGTGCGGGCGCTGCGGACCCTTAGCACTTGTGGTACCTCTGACGTTACTAGAGGAACTTCGGGCCGCACAGCCGAGCCCCTCCCGAATGGGAGTTGTTCGGATTGGGTTGGACTCGAAGGGGTGGTGGTTCCCGTTAGCCCACCGGTAAATGGGTACTTCCGGCCAGGCCGCCCAGGGCCGCGCGGAGGGGGTAGAGGGTTGCCTCAATAGTCCCGGGTGCTAGCCTGCAGAGCTAGTAGTGGGTGTGCTAGATCACCTGCGGCCCCACCGAGGTTATCGGTAGTCTTCCCTGCGGGGTTGACGCGCGTAAGTGGCGTATCCACTTCCATCCCGTCTTGACGTTGTGCTCAGCGGGGGGGCTTTTTAAGAAATCAGATATTGTCCTATGGAAAGAGCCCCGGAGTTTCCATCGCTCCGGGGTAGAAGGAGGCCCGGGTCCTTGGTCCTACGGGTCCAGGACTAATGGGAGTAGAACCTCTGCGCTTAACTGTCCCAGAACACTGTGCACATTATTTTTCGATGTGTCAAGATTTCTTTCGAGTTAATCTTTGCTGGGGATGAGGTGTGCCTCCATTCCATGAATTGACGCTTACTTTCAGGGGAGTCGTAAGAAACCCAAGTTTCATCTTCTGTGACTATCTGTGTCAGAAATTCTACGCCGCCTTCATCATAACGGGTCAAAAACTGAAGTGCACTATCCATCCGTTTTGTTTTGAGTTGAGCAGTAAGAACCTTTGGCACCCAACGTGAACAAAGTTTATGAAATTTCAGTCTTTCGGTAAAAATTTCATGCACTAATGATCGTGAGATTTGGGGAAATTCCATAGCGAGAGCACTAATTGTAAACTTGCGGTTTTCCTGGATCTCGTCATCAATTGCGCGAACCAGTTCTTCTGTAACTAAAGATGGACGCCCACTTCGTTCTTCATTGAGAACTTCACTATGTCCTTCATTGAACTGTTGGACCCATCTTCTCACCATTGTATCACTCATCACATTTTGTCCGTAAACATCGCAAATTTTCCGATAAATTTCAATTGGTTTCAATTTCCTAGCATACAGATCACGAATCACAGATCTCATTTCTCCTTGTTACTGTACACGGTAGCATAGGCGTAAAAACCGATGATAAATTAAATTAAATGATTACTGGGAAATTAAATCTATAAAACAAATTTTCGAGCCCTAAGTTTGGGCTTAGTGGACTGAGGAAAATCTGTTAAAGAGTTGAATGAGGGAACTGTGTTCTGGAAAGATTTTAACCACGCACATCCCGTTCAAAATCTTCAACAAGTTCGGCCATCTGTCAGTATTGTCACCGATCGCATTGTTTCGTTGGACCTGCGACAAGCCAGTGCCGGTCACGTGTGGGCTGGAAAGAAAGAGGCAGATAGTAGCGTGTAGCGTTGAATGCTTGCCGAGAGAGAGAGAAAGAAACAGAGAGAAAAAGAGGCAGAGGAATATCTGGATATTAGCGTCTTTCTCTTGCCACCGTGATCTTTCTCAGGAGCTCTACTGCATTCCAGAACAGTGACTGGAGGTACGAGGGTGGGTCAAAAAATAATGCCTCGTATTCTTTTCTCTTTTAATTGCCCAGAAAAATGAATCCAATTTACATAGCCTGAAAACTACTACACTGACAATTAATTTGTCAAAATACAATATAATCTCCGTCCTTTACCTCAGTTTTGGTCCACCTTTTAACTAGGACATGTATTCCAGTGTGGTAAAACACACGGTCTTGCTTCCTAAGCCTCTGACGCACAGACGTTTCCACAGCCTCCTCATCTTCAAAATGAATTTCACGAAGAGCTTCCTTTAGTGGCCCGAACAGATGGTCTGATGGTGCCAGCTGAGGGCTGTATGGGTGGTGAGGCAAGACTTGCCATCCCAGTTTCTCAATTTCTGCAGTGGTGTAACGGCTGGTGTGTGGTCTTGCATTGTCATGCAAACGAAGAACATCCGCCATAGTTTTTGTTGGGCGAACTCGGCGAAGACGTGCTTTCAGCTTTTTGAGAGTTCTGACGTATTCGACAGAATATATTGTGCATACCTGCTCCAAAAAAATCAATCATAAGCACACCCTCTGCATCCCAAAACACTGTCGCCATAACTTTCCCTGCCGATCGCTGACTTTTGAATTTTCTTTTCTTCGGTGACGTTGTGTGATGCCATTCCATTGACTGCCTCTTCGATTCAGGTTCAAAAAAATGAACCCATGTTTCGTCTCCAGTAACAACCTTTTCCACAAACTCCTCTCCCTCCAAATTGAAGCGCTGCAAGTTTTCGGAGGCTATTGCTTTCCTTGTTCCTTTGTTTTGGGCGGTTAACATTCCTGGTACCCAACGTGAACAAACTTTTGAGTAACCCAGTTGTTGAATAATCGTCATCACACTGCCTTTACCGAGAGAGGTAATGCGACATAATTCACCTGTTGTTACCCGGCGATCCACACGAATGATGTTATCGACTCGCTGAATGTTGCATGGAGTCACTGTAGTCACCGGCCTGCCGCTTCGCTTTTCATCTGCCAATGGTGTTTGCCCTTCAGCTTCGTTACAGCGACGAATCCATCGTCTAACAGTGCTGACATCCACCATTGCATCACCATACACATTTTTTGAGCCTTTCGTGAATGCGAACTGGCGTTTGACCTTCCGCAGTCAAAAATTCAATCACAGAACGCTGTCTAATACGAATGTGGATGTCAGCCATTTTGCAAGAGAATGCAGTGCTGCCACCTGTTGACTTAGGAAGTTACTTCTGCAGGGGATTGAAGAAGAACGTTCGAGGAATATCGCTAAATTCAAAGTTTTCATATAACTTACTTATATAAGGAAAAGAAATTGGAGGCATTACTTTTTGACCCACCCTCGTAAAAACCCCGCAAAGTGTTAGAGCGGCGTCAGTTGTTAATTGAGTTGTGCAGTAATTATCAGTGTGTGGATATTTGAACTGTATCGCAGCGAATTCTTTTGTTTGTTTACGTGGTACGGGGAGCGAGACGATCTTGAAGACTGTTGTCTGTAAATGTTAACATCATTTTGCTGCTGCCAGGTTTGTACAAAGCGTCCTTTTTTACTGTAATAAAGAGTGATTTGATTTTACTAACTCACTAATTCACAGCATGAATTCTATAGTAAACTGTGTAATAAAATTGAAGTATTCACAGGTTGAGTGCCTTTGAGGCCAACTGATATACTGTTATCTATAGTTCTGTTCATTAAGGAAAACAGAAGTAATTTCATAAGGATAGGTAGAGTCAGACTGAAAAATTCAATGCCATAGCCAGGATCTCTCGGTCTCCATCCCCTTAACCATTGAGCTATCATGGCGAACATTCCAGCATAACATTATATTACCCAACGGACTCGTATTTTTTCCCGGTAAAACACTAAGAGCTGTCATATATGACGAGATACGCACGGTTTTTGGAGAATTACTATGCTTAAAATTCGTAAGTCCCAGGCTTCATAGCTTGTCAGTACACGTTGTTCCGAAATCATTAATTATTATTTTTTCATATAATCTTGGTCACTAAGCTGATCACCCTGAAACTGTTGCATTTCCTTTGATATTAAAACATTTCTTATAAGTAACACTTCTTATTATTAACGATGATCCAATAAGTGTATAATACATACTTGTTTAATTGCATAACAGTATTTAAAAATATTCTTCTCTGCCTTGTATTTTAAAAGCTGTCCTCGACCTGACATATTGGATTTACGAGTCATCCCCCTCTGCATTTAAATTCCAACTCTAACATCGGCGATATCAGTGGTTTTGACCATAGGAGCAGCTATTACACATTGGCAGTGTATTGACCAGTTTTCATTTAATTTTTTGTCTTTGAAATTTAAATCTGTATCGTACCCCCATTCACACTCTCAATCATACCTCCAAACTCCATGATGAATGACGAATAATCTTAACTAGAGAAAAAGAAAAAGAGCTTCCTTATTTACCTGGAAGTAGAACTGGGAATTCTCAATTGAGAAACTACATTGCTGACCATTCTGCTCTATACTTTCCTATACTATAGTGCGATCCTTATAAACCTGACCATTTCAATAGACCATAACCTTTGAACCAATGATAGGACACACGTGCAACTTTGGGAGAATATAATACACATTTGGGAGATTACATTATACAATTTACATCTCAGAGAAAATGTTGGAAATGTCCTCCACCAGCATCTATACATGTTTGCACACGTCTCACCATATTCTCTGAAGTTTTACGGAGATTATATCGAATTGAAAGAAGGTTACTTCTAGCAAGATGGAGCAACGTGCCATACATCTAATTACACCATGGAACTTGTAACCAGTTTCTTTGATAATCGAATAATCTCAAAATGTCTGTGGCCCACCAGATCCCCTGACCTAACCTCACCGGATTTTTATTGTTGGGGTATCTAATAATAGAGTGTATAAGAATAGGCCACGGACAATTGATGTTCTCAAGGAATCCATTCCAAACGAAATAAGTAACATTGGCGAGTGTACTCTCCGTAAAACTTCAGAGAATATGGTGAGACGAGTGTAAACATGTATAGATGCAGGTGGAGCACACTTCCAACATTTTCTCTGAAATTTAAATAGTGGAATGTTATCTCCCAATTGTCTATTATACTCTTCCAAAGTTGCACGTGTGCCCTATTATTGTTTTAAAAGTTATGACCTATTGAAATGGTTCAAGTTTATATGGATCGTAGTTAATTTTATCGCAAAACTACATTTCACCTGTTTAAAAAGTGTTGCATGACATGTACGTTGCACAGAAAGGGAGAAAGGGGCTAGAAGACGGGGATGGGGAAAGAAGTATGGGAGAGAAAGGAAGTATGAAACAGAATGGGAAGATAGAATCTGTTAGTGTTAATGTAGAGGTATGAATGGCATTGTAAGTTCTGAAATTAATTAAGAAATATCTTTCAGTTCCCATTACAGCGTCATTTGTTTTACTCCCTCTTTTAATTTAGATTATTCATTTGAGATCTTAAAATATTTATTTCTGTTTTATACGTGTTTTTCTTTGGAATAATAAACTGACCTTCCCCAAGCCTTACACTGTTCTCCTTAACTGTGCGAAAGAAGCAACATTTCCGTGCCAAAGAAGAGAGTTTTAGAATGTAAATAACTGTAGTAACACTTTTATGAAATTCGCTCTCAGCAGACGATTCTCGTTCGCTTGCCGTGAACCCTCACACCCTAAGAAAACGGAGAAAGAAGAAAAGAATGAGGAAGAGAGAAGATAGAATAAGAAGGCTGCCTTCTTCCTTGCCGTGCTATGAATGGAAGATGAATCCACTCCAGAGAGAGTAATTAACTCATTCATCGCTTGACACGGCAGTTAGTATCGCATTCTTGTGGGCTGCGTCTCTTGAGTTTTACAAAACCTTTTATCTGTGTTGACTTTTCCCCCCTTCCCGATAAAGAACAATTAGAAGGAAGCACAAGAAGATTCCGATGTTTAAAGAACAATTTGCATTAATTTGAGGATTAAACAAGAGGAATTATACCCGCTGAATAAGCTATTATATGCAATGAAAATACGGCGGAAAGCTTTCTACTGAGGAAGGTATGTACCAGCATTTTGTAAAGACAATATTTAAACTATTCTTATTTCTAAATCTAAATCCTACTATAAGCACAGAATAACAGTAACATTTATTTCGAATAGAGAGTTAATAGTATTCTTTGAGTTATTCAGAAGTATAACTCTGTTTTATATAGATCATAAATTGTTTCGAAATTCTTAGAAATGATTATTCAGCAGAGTTATTGAGAATGAGTTTTAAACCATTATAACCTATAGAGTACGATTCACTTTGAAACAGCTCAGTTATATTGTCTGGAGTAATAGATGCTTTGGAAAATCAGATTTGTTGTTTAAAACTGATGATTCAACAGCATAATTCTGCTGAATTTTTAAGCAGTATGACTATTATGCGTTTCAAATGGGAAGAGTTCTGGAGTCCAGCTAATCAGATGCCGTATCACACTCAGCGTAGCCAGCTTGTTACCCCACTCCTTTTATATTTCCCTCTCTCTCTCATACACTCATACATGCACGTCTGCTTGGCGCAGACATAACGGTAAGCAAATTATATTTTACAAACTTTTACAATGACGCAGTTGCCAAAATCAAATTTGGAAAAAGCATTTATATTTTAAATATATAACTATAACTATAGTTTATGAATTACCTGTTTTTAAATTCCAATGGAACTGCCGGTGGCTCATCCATATCGCTGTCAATGTCACTTCCGTTAAGAGACTATTCTTCATTGTCATTGTCTTCATCGTCTGAGTCTTGAAAATTTATGATTATAGGTTCCAAAATCTCGTCACGTGCTATTTCTTTCTTAAAGTCGTCTTCATGAAGGCTTTCTGCATGACTTATGCAGTTTTCCCAGTCCTGCTGTGTTACCTTGTCAATTTCTTCGTGAACATGTCGTCCGTCAGTTTAAAAGTATTATTTCTGTTTGCAACCACCTTTTTATTTGAGCCCACACCAACTCAATTGGATTATATTGGCAGTGGTAAGGTGGGAGGCGTATTACCTCGTGTCCCATTTAAATTGCAAGTTGATCCAGCTGAAACACTTTTTCGTGTTTTTAAACGGAAGTACGCTTTGCGATAACTCATTTTTAGTTTCTGTTTCCGAAAATGTTTTGAAGAACATATACACCTTAAAATAATACTTGGAGCCTGAGTTCGCAATACCTATCTCTCTGACTCGCCACTAATTTCACTGCAAGAAGCCATTGCACTATTTAACTTTTACTCTATTGTGTAAAGAACAACTGAATGATATTGATCTGAACTCTCTAGAGTAAATAAACACCTCTTATCTAGCATTCATTGATAACCATAAGTATACAGCATTCCACTTCTCTTTCTCGAAATTAATACCTTGACTTATTCACAGTAGTTCTTTTATCCGTCATGCCAGTAGTTTAAATTTCAGTTCTAAGTAATTAAAAGTATACAATTACAAGTATACACACTCACCACTTGGAACTCTCTAGAGTAAATATAAATTACGAACCATTCATAAACAATGATATAATGTGACCAGACACGTTCTGCCAGGGCAGCAGGAAATTTATTGTTTCCTCTCGCTCGAATTGGCTTATTCAAAGTAATTATTTTATCACGTCATGACAGACATTTACCTTTCAGTTATAAGTAATTACAAATATACGTACACGCATATATGCCAACCAATAAAGATATTCATACAGTGCTTACGTCGCGATTTATTTATTGTTATAATACAGGTAATATCGGTTTATTTATTTGCACTAGAAAAACTATTTGAGCTAAAAATATGAGGGTTTCATGGTTATGTTAGATATATTACTTTTTACCTTCCACATGAATCAGTTTTGGCAAAATCTGAATTTTTGTCTTAGCGCGAATGCTATTTCATACAGATTAATTAGGTTGGCGTTCGTCACACAACACGTCGCGGGAATGCAATACGACAACACCGCAGAACTCAAGGACAAACACCTTCCCATTTGAAACATATAATAAGTCTCCTTGCTGTTGAAATATATCTACTTGGGATTTTTGTTTTTCCTCAGTCAGTGAGGCATTCTTTAGCATCACTAAGATACATATGTTCATCAGAAGCCGCAATACCACGCTCTGTGAACGTATGCTTTTATAAGTTAAATGAATGTCTATAAAATTAGGTACTTTAGAAATTTAAGAGAGGGGAAATATTTGCAAGTCACCCTGAGAACTTGAAGTGTCATGCAGTTTATCTGTAGGTCCACTTGGTGCTATTTCTTACCACGTAGTATGTGTTTTAATGTAGTTGTTTAATGAATGTTTAAACTGCAGAAACATTTGAAATGCTCCGTTTATCTGGCGATGATAATGTGGAAACTAAGTATTATTGCTTTTATTAATCAACTGTTTGTGATGGGGTGCCCTCTTTTAGATTATTTAGTTCTTGTTATTTTATTATATTCACTTTAATTTATTTATTTAATTTTTATGGTGTCACTTTCATTATATTCACAAAGAACATTTCTCGTTAGTCCATCATTGTTTTGGTCCCAGATTGTTACTCCAGGTCTCCAATTACCTAAATTTCAATTCTAACAACTCCAGTTAATTGCTTAGATGTAAGAGACCTGACTTATTATCATCGTACATCTATTTTCAGAATGTTACTTAAACAGAAAGAAAATGTTAATACTTTGTTTCGTGTAAACTAATGTACTAAGCTCCATTTTAAGCTTTCTTTAGGGAAAATGCTCCTTTCGTGACCGGATAGCTTTAATTATAATCAAATTGTAAATTTTACTTTAAGTATAAATAATAATCAGTGATAGCGAATAGTTCCATAACAAGCTTTTGAAATGCAAGATGTACATATCTTTTCCGTTTCATGTGGGAAAAGGTATTCCTAAGAAAACGCCTTAATGGCGATAACCCGTCTTACGGTTCTGTCAGATAAGTTGCCGCTCAATTGAAAGCAAGTTGAAAAGAGGGTGGGCCAAGTCGGCCGTCCATTTGATTTACTTGGTTCAAATGTGTAACTAAATCAACTAATATACTCGTATCGTCATTATATGGTTTATAGACTTCTTTTTTTGTCTTTTTTATGTATTTATTTTTTTAGAAATATTCTATTCTACATTTAGCAAAACTGAACTTTCATTTATTAGTTTTACTTCCCTATTTTTTCATTATGTCCTCCAGTTAAGTGGACACTTGTGAGTGTTTATTTTATCTTTCTTATTTTGAGATTTTACCTCTGCCTTTTGTATACTTATTACTCTAAACTTCTCTAGTCTCTATCTGTGTCTCAAAAATATGCTTGAAGTAGCCCAAGTGTTGATTTATGAATAGTCCTACATCTTGTTTAGCATGATGGTAATTTTATATCTATTCCTATTTGTACAAATTAATCTACTAAAAATGTATTATTATTATTATTATTATTATTATTATTATTATTATTATTATTATTATTATTATTATTATTATTATTATTATTATTATTATTATTATTATTATTATTATTATTATTATTATTATTATTATTATTATTATTATTATTATTATTATTATTATTATTATTATTATTATTATTATTATTATTATTATTATTATTATTATTATTATTATTATTATTATTATTATTATTATTATTATTATTATTATTATTATTATTATTATTATTATTATTATTATTATTATTATTATTATTATTATTATTATTATTATTATTATTATTATTATTATTATTATTATTATTATTATTATTATTATTATTATTATTATTATTATTATTATTATTATTATTATTATTATTATTATTATTATTATTATTATTATTATTATTATTATTATTATTATTATTATTATTATTATTATTATTATTATTATTATTATTATTATTATTATTATTATTATTATTATTATTATTATTATTATTATTATTATTATTATTATTATTATTATTATTATTATTATTATTATTATTATTATTATTATTATTATTATTATTGTTATTATTATTATTGTTATTGTTATTATTGTTATTGTTATTATTGTTATTGTTATTATTGTTATTGTTATTATTGTTATTGTTATTATTGTTATTGTTATTATTGTTATTGTTATTATTGTTATTGTTATTATTGTTATTGTTATTATTGTTATTGTTATTATTGTTATTGTTATTATTGTTATTGTTATTATTGTTATTGTTATTATTGTTATTGTTATTATTGTTATTGTTATTATTGTTATTGTTATTATTGTTATTGTTATTATTGTTATTGTTATTATTGTTATTGTTATTATTGTTATTGTTATTATTGTTATTGTTATTATTGTTATTGTTATTATTGTTATTGTTATTATTGTTATTGTTATTATTGTTATTGTTATTATTGTTATTGTTATTATTGTTATTGTTATTATTGTTATTGTTATTATTGTTATTGTTATTATTGTTATTGTTATTATTGTTATTGTTATTATTGTTATTGTTATTATTGTTATTGTTATTATTGTTATTGTTATTATTGTTATTGTTATTATTGTTATTGTTATTATTGTTATTGTTATTATTGTTATTGTTATTATTGTTATTGTTATTATTGTTATTGTTATTATTGTTATTGTTATTATTGTTATTGTTATTATTGTTATTGTTATTATTGTTATTGTTATTATTGTTATTGTTATTATTGTTATTGTTATTATTGTTATTGTTATTATTGTTATTGTTATTATTATTATTGTTATTATTATTATTATTATTATTATTATTATTATTATTATTATTATTATTATTATTATTATTATTATTATTATTATTATTATTATTATTATTATTATTATTATTATTATTATTATTATTATTATTATTATTATTATTATTATTATTATTATTATTATTATTATTATTATTATTATTATTATTATTATTATTATCATTGTTATTATTGAAATTTATAACCACCAGAAGCTCTTTCTTCTGGTTTACGTCTGTTAATAACAATTTTGCTCTTGGTCTCTTCACAATACTCTGGTTCTACAGTTTTTCATTCTAGGATCATTATTGCTTTTCTGTTTTAACACGTACATTCTACTTTAATCTTCCTTCTGTAATCTCTAATACATTTTTGTATTAATTATTTTTTGAATCGTTGAGCTTTTAGTTTTCTCCGCTCTTGAGACTCTAGAAGTCCTCCCTTGAAAATCCGTCTCAGTGGTTAATGATTACCTGTTTTGCTGCCTATTTATTTTCAATATTCTTCCTAGTAAGGTGATATACTTCATACTATTAAATCCTAAATGGATTTTTAGTTTTAAATAAAATATTTCTGCTTCATAATATAGCTTTAAGCTTGCCATTCTTATCCTCCCTTAACCTACTATAACTTCAATATCTAATATCATCGTCATCGTCATCATAAACATCATCATCATCACCAACATTCAAGATAGGCCAGATAGGACTGTTTCGGCTCAGAAGGGATCTTCCCAACGTCTCCGTGGTTCCAACATCTCTAACACCAACTGGTTTATATTGCAAGGCCTGTTTGGTGAGTCTTTCTTCTGGCACTTGAGAGATGATCTTGCCATTTCAATTTGTACTCCCTGAGTTTGTCATTTAAAGTAAATATTTTTAGCTGTTCTCTTATTGTTTCACTTTTATGTGATCTTTAAGACTACAGCCAGCTACGTACCTCAAAAGTTTCATTTCAGCCGTTTCAATTATTCTTTTATGAGTTCTTTTGAAGGTCCAGGTCTCAGTTCCATAAGATATAACAGGCACTGCCATAGTTTTATAAAAATTTAATACGGTATCTCTTCTTGTTTTGTTTTACAATGTTCGTTTTATAGTGCCACATATGTTTTGAAATTTATAGATCTTTTGTTTTAAATCTCTGTCACATTCATAGGAAATATCACATCCTAAGTAATTAAAATATTTAACTTATTCTAGTATTTTGTTTTTGAGGAGCATTTTGGGTATTTACCAATAAAAGCCATCACTTTCGTTTTCTCTGCTGAAATGATAAAATTATACTTTGATATTGTTTTCTCGAGTTGGTACAAAGCTATTTGTAATCTGTCTTCAGTATCTGCCAGAATTACCTAATCATCTGTAAACAGGACTGTATTTAAGATTGTATGACCAAACTTAAAATCTACTTTCAACTGAGCTTGCCATTTGGCAACTGCTGCGTCGATGTAAATATTAAAGAGTTGGCAACATTGGGCAGCCCTGTCTTACACCTAGGTTGATAGTTTCTGTCTTAAAACCATTATCTATGCTAATACAAGTCCCTTTGTACAATTTCTTTATCATTAAAATTAAATGTTGAGGATATCCATTTTCAGACATTAGATCCCATAGCTTTCGCCGCATAACTTTTTCAAATGCTTTTACGTAATCAACAAATAATATATGGGTCTCTAAATTAAATTCTATTCCCTTTTGTATTATTTTTTATTATAAAGTCGCAATCAGCACAGGATCTGCCTTTCCTGAATCCAATATCTAATATGTTAGTTTTATTTGCTTATAATAGTTATTTTAAAATGTAAACTTATTGGCCATTATAATTTCCGGTTTTAGGATAAGTATATAGTTTCTTATGCGTGTTCTTACACAACAAATATCAGCTTCCCATTTGAAAATTTGAAATTGTAGACCAATAACAAGCATAATAACAAGGTACTGAGTACAGAAAAGCCAAAAAGTGAAACTTTGAACTTAATTCACACTTGGGTTCATCTTTACTTAATAACAAGGTATATCAATAACGAGATACATCTCGAGTATGATAAAATCCGTAAGAAAGATGTATTTGAGAAAATGTGCCCAAAATTTTGTTTATCTCTTACGATTTTCCAAGAATGCAAAGGTCATTCGGAGTAAAGAGAGCTTCAAAAGCTATTTCCAGTAAATTCAAGATATACAGTTAACTTATTATGACAATATTTTGATTAGTTTTACGAAATTAAACATTCTTTAAATTTTTCTTTCTAAAACTAGCTTGGGGTGGAAGTATTTTGTTGAAAATCTTCGCATCTCGTCCTTTTTCAGTGCCAAACTTAACTACAGGTTTGGTTCTTAATGGATCTTTCGTTTGGGAATTAAAACTTTTCACAGGAGTGCACAAACACACTCAGTGGATGTTATTCTTTTTTTTCTAATAGCAGACTAGCAAATATATTTCATGTAAAATATGACATTGACGCCTTGAATAGAGCAATATAATTATATTGCAAGTTGCAATATAATTTATAATAAATGGAGCATTCTGATAAAACAGAGTGAAAATTCACAACGACGAGGTTGATTCTTATTGGTTGTCGAGAAACGTCGGTGTTGTGCACCTAGCTATTTCTAAACGTACATATTTTGAATATATTTTACCATAATTTTATTGTTTGTGATTTGCAAATAAGTCACGAAGCAAGCGTTCAGCTTTCGGCAAGGGCTACAAGTTTACTTTAAAGCCTAATGCAGCAGTGACAGTAACAGACGGAAACGAGTAAACAAGGTTTTCAATATTACAACGACGGTGCGGAGTTGGTTTTGGGAAATAAAGCACCATTGCTACAGCCCATAGGGCACATATGTGCAGCAAAAGGAGGGGATGGCTACGAGATGAGTCTGCTGAATCTATGTAATAGGTGATAAATCTGCTTAGTGCATCTGAAATTGAAATACAGCGCAGGAGGAAAATTTGATGGAGGGTGAGACTCCGGCGGAAACTAATTCCAGTTTCCAAACCAATCCTGTCCCGGAGTTCCTCCCCCACCTGACTTAAGGGAAACATCACCTCTACTTCGCTCAATCAATTAATGGCTTAAAAATTACGTCCGCTGAAAACCTACGTAAATGCATTGTCATATAGCTTCATGTTCACACCCAATCAGCTCGGAACAAAGACTGGTAAATTGGTATAATTGCATTTCATGCTCGTTTCATTTTGAGGATATGATTATTTCCCGTAAAGGGGTGATGACCCAAATGTATTACACAGCTCTTAGAAGTTTATTGAAGGGTTGAAATGCTGATATAGCAAACAAGTTTTCTCGGGCTTTAATACACGCTCATTAAACTTCCTCACTCCAGACAGAGTTTCTTCCCCAACAAGCGAAAACAACGAAGTATCAAATGTTTCTTAAGCTTAGTTGTTACTGATTTTATTATGAATGTTAAACCAGAGACTTTGGTCTACAAATTTGGTCTAAAAACTTAATACAGTCCACTTTTCTACCATTTAAAGCAATAGCAATGCATAATACTTCTAAAGCGCTGTCGTACGTTATATGAAATGAATGCTTGTATTCCTTATATACTTACATATAGCTACAGGCAGAAGCTTTTGGTTTTAGCGATTTTTCCGCGAATTTTCACGAATTTTCACTTTTTTCAAGGATAATATATTTTTAGCGATAAATGAGAACATTTGTATTAATTTTAGTCTACATAGGGAAATTTACATTTATTACAAATTATATAAATATAACTTTAATTTACCATTCATGTCTACACAGCACGAAGCCAGAAGTCGCGAGAAAATGTTTACAAATTTAACGAAAGCAAGTTAAAATTTAACAATTAACAAAGTCAATACAGTGACATCATGCGCACAGAAATAATAGCTAAGCGGTGCAGCCATAAATTGTCTCCATGGAACCGGGCTCGTCCGTGTTACTGAGAATGTTATTAACTGGAAATGATACTTATTGAATAGCACAACGTGCACAGCAAAATCACCTATTATGCTGACTAAAGTACGGAGAAGGTACTGAACTTCTTGGGAGCTACTCTCAAGCATTACATTAACATGAAAATATGCTCCCTCATGGCTTAAGAATGTGTTCCCAAAATGCCCAAAGGTTAAAATATGAATACAAAAGATATCTCACTGAAAACCCAGACTTAGAAGCTAAACAGTTTCCATTTCCTGTACTGACACGTTGGTCTAGCTGGTTTAATTCTGTGGTTTACTTTACCAGCTATTTTGATGCAATTATCAACTTCATTTCTGAAAAAGAAAAGCTTTCAGTTCCTGCCCAAAATTAGTTAAATGATCATTTTTGCTATGCCAAGTGTTGCAATATTGTAAAAGTACAGGTAACATTTGTTTCTGAAAATTCCAGATTGATAACAGATCCAATATTCAAATTTCAATCTAAACAGAATCCTGTGGCTTTATCCTGAATTAAGTCGCTGAGAGCCAAATGTGTAATATTAGAGAGTGGTCACTTTGGAAACAGAGTAAAATAGCTTGTAGATAATATTATGAATACCAATGTTAGAGAAGCAATAGAAGAGAATCTAAAAGTTTGCTGCCATATGACTTTGTCTAAATTGATCTTCATTATGGCAAAATAAGCTGATGTAATAACCATAAAAGCTTTAAATAATTTGTTTGGGCCTTCTAGGCTAATTACTAAATTAAGCATATGTGATTTAAATTATGTAATGGCTGCATTTAAACAACTAAATGCATTTAAAACCATTAGTATTACTTGTGATTCTGATTTGTTTCTTTGTTACAAAGAGCTTTGTGACATTGTTGAACAGCAAAATGCTTCATTTTGGGATGTCTCATGTGTAATATTTGATTTTATTCATGTTACCTACTCTCTGCTAATTGAAAATAAAATATTTTAATTGGTAAAAGATGAGTTTTAACAGTTGGGCTATTCTATTTACGTGTTACTTTTTATTTCAGCCAGATACTTTCTCATTAAGTCTTCCCGGAAATTTGCACAACATTAATGTGGATTTATGGTAAAATATTCACCACAAAACACCACCAATTAAAATTATTTATGCGAATTTTATAAATAACTGTCACCAGAAAACCTTGTCTCTGCATATAGCTATTCTTCCTTCTTAATATACAATCTACATAAACTTTAGTTGCACTTGGTGTAAATATAAATAATCACCGTGGTTATAAGTTGATTACAAGAAAATACTGCAAGGACCATTAAATTAAATGGAACTATCTCATTAATTCTTTAAAATATGCACATAGTACACACATCTAATAGCCAATTATATGATTTTAACACATAAAGGATCCTTTTATTTATTATTATTGGTTTTTTTTTGTAATTTACATCCTCCAACGTTAATTTACATCAGACGATGAATGGAATTGGTGAAATGATGTTTAAATGAGCCCAGGGTCCATATAGCTTAGAGTTACCCGACATTCATGTTTCAGATAAGGGAAAACCCCAGAAAATCTTATCCAGGTAACTCACGCTTACCGAGATTCGAACTCCGGACCTCTTGAACGTGAGGCAGACACCCTACTTTCTACACTACCTAGGCAAGCACGGGCCCAATGAAAAGGAACAAATGTCCCCAGAAATGAAAGGTAATAGCTACTTACACCTATAAATTAATTTGTAGTTATATCATCCTGATATATGGGCTATAAATTTGCCAATTTCTATGACAGCTAATATCGACAGCTTTGCTACTATTTTCCATGTCATTTTCTAAAGAACGTTTACTTATCGATTATCATCACTAAAAAATTATAAGTTAATCCCATTTATTTTACGATATTGTGCTCTATCATTGGCTTAAAGAAGTCATATGAGTATATTAGATTATTAAAATAGCCTTAATTATGCTTTCCAGCATGTCATCACATGATTCAAGTAAAAGCAGGAAAAAGGAGCGGAGGGAGCTCATTTGGAAAATTACTTGTTTTAGCTCCCCCTTTACCGCTAATTCCTCTACTTACCTAACAGCATCTATTTCCCATTTTCAAAGGACTTAATTAAGGAAACATTTGCTATAGAACCATTTCCAAAATGAGATGGTAATAGAGAAATAACAAACCTAAGGTTCATTGTTAAAGATGTGCTAAATACCCTTGTTTACATTGCTAACTCTTAGATAGCCATTAACGTAATGATGTAAGATGATAGGGATATTTTCTTTTGAATAACATATCCCGCCTTTTAATATTTTTAAAAGCCACCCTTCTGGGACATTATTTTATAAATTACGTGACTAGTTATCGTGCTGATTTTAAGTCTCTTGATTTTTGTATCCTTCCGCCTTTATGCAGCTGGTTTTCACAGGACAGCAAAAGAAGCCCGACATAAACCAATCCTTTTGTCTTTGTCTCTTGATTACTTCAAAGAGCCGCATGTCGCTGCTTCCCGACACTTAGCGAATTACTTTTAGACCAAAGTACCACAGGCTTTTAGCTGCTACCATTAGCTTAGTCTGCATCCTTTAAAAGAGCATAACATGTGCCATGCTTATTACGCTATCAAATACCTCCGAGGACACTAATGGTGTTGAAACAGTTATTCACTAACATTATTTACTATTATTCTTACCTACCCATTACTTTAAATACTATCCTATTAATTAGTAGCAACCCAGAGATGGTAGCTAATTACAGTAAATTAACGCTTTCTATTGCAATCCAAAGGATATCAATGTGTTAAATATTTAACTTTACCGTGAATTTAATTAATTTCATTAATCAATAGTTCAGAAAACTGTACTTTTGGAACATTAGTACCACATAGTATTTTATATGATCATATAAGTATATTCTGATATCTAAGTGCCCACCTCGGTAGCATAGATGGTAGCATGTCTGCCTCACGTTCAAGAGGTCCCGAGTTCGAATCTCGTTCAGGATGAGTTACCTGGATAAGGTTTTTTCGTGGTTTTCCCTTATCCTGAAATGCGAATATCGGGTAACTCTAAGCTCCATGGACCTCGGGCTCATTTGAGCATCATTCCACCCATTTCATTCATCGTCCGAAATAACTTAGCGTTAGAGAACGTAAATTTAAGAAACAGAAGAAGAAGATATCTACCTAAGCTACGGAACCATAGATCAAAACGTTCTTTCATTTTGTATACTTCTCAACTACTTTCAAATTTTAATGAATGAACAATATTACCTATAAAATAGGCTTACCTGAAGTCATTATGCTTATAGATGCGCTACTATTTATACCCAACTTAATGTTTTTAAAATTAGTAAGTACATAAAATACCTTAGGTCCCTCTTATAAATTAGACAGTATAATATTTTAGTTTTCCTCTAGTGAGATACAGACTCCACATATTGAGTATACTGGTTTTGATTAATCCTTTTTATACATTTTCGTTAGCAAAATTTATAATGTAACTATTTTTCAAAGTTTTATTAATTTACAAGGTTTCCATATTAGCATTTACAAAGATATACAAATATATTCGTAACTAATTATGGTGGTTGTTTCAAAACCTATTTGTGCTTTTATTCTAAGAAAAGGTAGTTGTCTTACTGGTTTTAAAACCAGTACAAGATAAGTATTTAGAGATGGTGGGGAGAGAGTGAAAGGTATACTATATGTCACTTTTGATGAATGTAAAGAATCTTAGATGCATGAGGATCCGCAGAACTTCAAACACGCAACTGTGTGTCTTTTGACAGTGCCATTCACGTAAACATAGGCTTCGTCTGTCCAAAGGATGCTCCAAGGCCTTCATCCAAATTTGGAAGAGCACTGAAAAATCCAAGTGTCCGCCTGCCTTCTGAGCACACAGTGGTTTCTCATAACTAATCTTGGAAGGGAACATTTTCAATACTTTGAGCGAACAATCCAAACAGTTGTGACCAGAATATATCCATTGTCCGGGATATTACATATGCACTGCTGGATTCATGCACCACATTGATAACATTTGCAGAAGTTTTCTCTTTTTTGCGTACAAATTGTTATCCTCTTTCTAGTTGCACTTTAAAAGAGCCAGTACGTAGGAAGCAGAGATAATTTTTGGCAAATTAGAATGGCCACAGGAACTCTCGGTAGTTGTTACCTGATCAGAATAGCGAAAGCACTGTTCTAATTTTGGTAGTAAAGCTTGGAAAGTTCAGCACTGCGTACACAAGTGTATCCTAATGACCGTGTACAAAGATATCGCGATACCTATAGATATTACCGTTGAGACCTAAACCACCCCCTTGAGTACCATTGCTTCCTTTGCTGCTAAGATTTGGAACTATTTTTCCTTCTCAGAATGTAACTCACATTGTCTAAACGTACACCAATTTTCAGTTTATTAGATCGTATCGTTATTTATTTATGATCCCTCAACTATTATGGTCACCTTGTACATCAAACATGAACACCTTTTTGGAGATGAGTGGGAGGGAGAGAAAGTGACAGATAGGGGATATAAACTCCTTGAAAGTTCGCAGATTACAGGCAAGGTAAATAAGCTAACGATGATTATCGAGTGCTCACATTTGATCAAATTTGTCTTCATGTAATGAAAAAGATCATGCAGGGAAAAAAGCTTCAAACGAGTTTATAGCTAAGAGTGATTATTAGTGAATCTCGAATTTTTGAGTATTTAAAAACTAGTTTTATGAGATTAAAATTAGTCCTGAAATTATAAAAATGACACTAAAGGCAAAGAGTTAGGTGCCAAAACTATAGTTTCATAAAGCAGGCATTTCATTTTATGCATAGCTCGTAAAGAAATTTGTACCTAAATTGTTATAAATCCAGAGCAGTTAAGCAATAAATAGTAACTCTAACAGTATGCTTACTAAATATTTAAGGCTCTAAACATTTATTATGTTTTAATTAAGACGTTATGGTTGCAAATACATACGTAGTACCTATAACTTTGACAGTCTCAAAACGCAATGAATAGATTATAAACTGAAAATGTACAGTACAGTAAAATGTTATTATAATTTAATTCTCTCTACAAAGTAATATTTGCAAAACCCAGTAAATATATCCTTAAGAACAACAGATGTAAGATAAAGCTTTTAAACGTGGTTGAAAGAACGACAGAGAAAAGGTAAAGACAATTTTGCAAACATATCTCTAAAGCTCAATAATTTATTTTGGAGATGGATAGGTATCTTCAGAGACGGGGATAGTTTCTGAAAAATTATAAAGAATTTTAACTAGAGTCGCTATGGTACTCACGGGATGGTGCGAAGGAGCAATAAGAAAACAGCGCGTTCCCATGATTCGGGAGTTTTTCGGTCTGTTGACAAACGTGTTTATGGTCACACGCAGTCACAAAACTGCCATGCTGAATAGTTCCTCAAATTTTCGTATCTGGAATCTGTTGCACCCTCCATGTGATGATGTCTAAAAGAACTTGACAAAATTGCCCTGCCGGGGGTGTTCAACCCACTCCAATTTACCCTGTAGAATGACATCGTGTAATAATTGAGAGCTATTTACGAAACACTCGGTTTTGTTCATTAATCCAGTGAAAAGCCTGTATCTTAATTGACAAGTTCATTCAACTCTCCCTCCTTTGCTCTTGTTTCTTGAACTGTAGGGGGTGGCTTTTCTGCCCCTGGATGTCACATCAACTATGGCACGGCACGGAAAATGAAAGTAAAAGAGGGGCGAAAGAAGAAAAGGGGAAACCAGTTTTCGGGTGACTGAAGGAAGTGTTTGAATCAGATATTAAGCATCTAGTAATTGCCTGCAGTGATTCATAATCACGCTGAACAAAACTTAGAAGGGAAATCTACTCTTAAGTTCTATATTTGCAGTAAAATAGGTTTACTTACTGATTATTTACCTCTACTTCTAGTTTATTTTTATTCATTCTATTTGAGGAAGCTTAATTATTTCCAAATAAACTTAAGAATAAACTTGTCATAGAAATTGAATATTATTAATGAGGTAAATAAGCCAAGATCTCTTAAATTACGAATAAATTATGATAAATTAAAATTGCATATATCCTTTATTTCCAATAGTCGGGGATATTATGTGAATATTAAGTATATCGTGCACTAATTCTGAATTGAGACTATATTTACGTAACTGATTGGATCACAAATAAAAACATCTTTTCAGAGTTTATATCTATTACTGATATGAACATTTCACGTGTGCCTCTATTTTAGTTTAATGAATATGTACTTTGAGTACGAATATAGCCTCATAGTACCTACTTAATGGCAGGTTGAATTTTCTGATCACATAGAATCTTTAATATGATGTTGCTTGGGGTTGTCTGTTAGTTTTGAGAATATTGAAGTATTTTGCTTTCTGCACTTCAATTTTCAAGAGCTTTCCATCCCGTTTTATTATTACCCTACGTAAAACAGCACTAAAATATCGGTCTTTGTTAATGAAATTATAGAAGACTTTAAAAAATAAAATTAAAATTGAAATAACATGCAGAAAAATTATAATCAAAATAAAACAGATCAAAATAGGCAACATTAAAATGAAACATTAGTGATTTGATACCCCACTCAAGATTTCAGAATGTTAATAACATACTGCTATGTTAGTCATAGTAGAATGTTTATATATACATATTTTTAATCAGAAATACCTGGGACATTACTTTCGAAGTGGCGTCATTAGCATGAATGCTTCTAACGATGCCCAAAATGAACAAAAATGAGTTTATAAACCAAAAAGTAACTTCTATTTGTACAGATAAAATACACCGTCTTGTAAAGCTGAACTATCGAGTATAGCTATTAGGTTTACCACTCGAAATATGATTTTATGAAGTTTTCAGCCAAGTTAGCTGAAAATATATTTCCAATAGTCTTACATAAAAATAGTTTTAAATTCATTAGTTATATCTGTCTTAGTTTCTCGCTTATTAAATTTTGAAGTTCAATTTCGTTATTCAATTCCAAACGCTCCACAAACGGCAATTTCAAACATTGAATTTTCTGAAAGATTCCGCCGTTTACCGTTCTAATATAACGGACAAAACATGATATAAAATTATTCTTAAAATCTTATTATTTGAAACTTATAGTTTTTTGAACTTCTTTAGGATAGTTATAAAAAGTAATAACCCACAATCCTTCAAAGGAAAAACAACTTAACTGCGAGTATAGGCCAGATTTAATGGCTTTTTTGTTTGGATAACCTACATCACAAGTTCAAGAGCTGATGAAAGCTGCATCGTGTATAACATTTTAAAAAAGTGAAGGTGTTGATTCCCTTCAATCAGAGCAGTTATTACAGCATGCATTCATTTGTTTCTCATGGCCGTCAGTTTAATGTTTATATTTTATAGAATCATTATCATCAGACTTAGCTAGTCCAGCTGTATTTTTCATTCTAATGTCAACTCAAATGAAACCCGTGAAAGCTGTTGTACTGTTTGTAATACATAGATGTTTCTTATCAGTTGAGGAATAGGAGTATGAATTCACAATTTAAAAGATGAAACTTATATGGTACTTCTTATGTACTTTCGAGAGTGTATTGGAATGAGAGTTTGATTACGTTTAGCTCTACTTCTCTTTCTGAGTATACTCGTTCCATTTTTCAGACTTTTTACAAAGATCCTTTACAAACATGAGTAGCTTATGTGTACGTGTTTACTCTTTAATTTGTATAATTTCAGTAAAATAGAAGTGAAACTACTACAAATATGAAATATAGGTAGATATATTTTAGGAAGAGGTTTTTAATTAGGTACATATCTATCATTTCGTACAAAATCAAACTATTGTACCTACTATTTACTAACGCGTAATAGTTGAACTCATAAATGTGAGGAAGACAATTAAGAGAAAAAAATTACTTAATTTCGTAATATTGTTATAACTTTATCTTTTGATAAGGGTCATAATTACATCGAATTAAGATCTTCTAAACTATTAAGCAGCTTTTGTCAATAAATTACTTATAGTTCTTTATCTCTTCTTGGCATACATATAAATAAAGTGTTTTTAATAGCTTGATACCATGGCATCTTTTTAGACCTTACTCACTGGAAATAATTTTTGAAATAGTTACTCGGAATACTCAAACTTGCTTTACACTAATTGTTTTTATTATGGAAGCCCGGAAATGCTTAAAACTTGAATGGGTGCCTAAATTTAAAGTTTAAAAAGAAGTTAGTCATTGCCAATTTTAAAATTGATTTATAGGAACATGTACCTAAACTAATTTTTATAAAGCAACATTTTTAGAGACAAGAAACAATTCCAAAAAAAAAAAAAAAAAAAAATTGTATAATTAAAGCGCTGAGAGCCATAAGGGCTCAAAACACAGAAACATAGTTTTGAGAAAAATAGACATATGTTAAAATCAAAATTTCCATGCTGTATGTAAAGAATAAACTATGTTGGCAACACTACGTAAAAATTGAACAGCTCAGAGCAAACAAACCAAATTTAACTGAATATCAGGAAAAATTGACGAGATAGCTTCTTATGAAAGTTTCATTAAATCAAAGAAGGCCCAAAGCACAGCTTCAACTGGTTGACCATATGGTTGGCAAATATCAGGAGCAGGCATACCTACTATACCTATGCTAAAATCTGAAAATTGATGATGTTGTTCTTTAGGCCCTTATGGTTTTAAGCGCCTCAATTTTTCACTGCGAACAGTAAGTAGGTATATGCAAACAAATCTTTTAAAAGGTTAAGAGAGCATTAAGAGAAGCGACTCATAAAACTGCTGAGGTTTCAATGAAAATTCTAATTTTCAACAAGCAATATGAAAATTATTCTTCTATTCGCTTTAGCTTAATCATAATTAACGATTACGTAAAATGGTTCTAGATTAATTAATAATTATGTGCTATATATGATATGAAACAATGAGCTCCATGAAACAAATAAAGGTTTTATATTTTGAAACATTTGTTTTCTTTTTTAGTGACTACTAATCTACAATGAGAAGATTTTGAGAATAAAACGAAAGGTAAATATGCGAAGGAATATTTGGGGTCTTTAAAATATGTATGATTATTTGTTAATTTTTATATCCATCTGGTTTTTCATTTTTGAATACTAATATTTAGAAACAGTTATAGGTAAGTACATATAGATAAATTATCTACACACACAAAGTCTATTTATTAATTCAGAGGACACAATATGCGCATCTGTTTTGTACGAAATGTCCATATATTTGTAAGAATAATACTGCCTTTGTTTACCTTACGTAAGTGGGTGAGAAAACATTTAAAAATGGTCGAGCCAAAAAGATATTAATTTTCATTCTGTATAATTCTGCATTTATTAGGCAAATTTTGAACAATATCATGCACACAAAAGAGAAATAATGGAAACTTGAAGGTTCATCCGTGGCTGTTCCAAGGTACTGCAATTTCTTAATGAGGTTTTCTAGGGAAAAATAGTTCTTAACAACAAAATTAAGTTTTGATTCTTTCAAGTTTTCACTTCATCGTCTTCAATTGATAGACATTCTTGGACTTCGCCTGAGGAAGTCAGACGCGACTGATTGAGGATCGATCCCAGTCCTCTAGCACACCTCATCTGTCGGCCATGTTGTTTCGGCCCTAGTTACGTGCATATTGTCTGGTCACCCAGGGTGAGCTCGCACATGCGCAATGCAGCTCCCCTCCTTGTGGTCAAACAAACCTGGCTCTCTGATTCGCAAAACGGTTCGGTCCGCTGTCAGGAGGGGAAGTAAACGGTTTCACTTTGAGCGGGAGGGGGGACAAACAAGAGATGGACTTGAGCGGGGAGGAGAGCACGAGTGCACTAAATGGGATAAGTAATAAGCTTTTGGAGAATACATGCTAGCGAAAGAAGGATGCAATGTGGAAGAATAATCATCTTTTTTCTCTCCCGTGATACACATATTTTTTGATCTCCCTGTGAAGCTGGACTCTACTCCTTGTTGCTACTTCCCCTCTCGACCCGCACACCCCTACTCATTCTCTCTCTCTCCACACTCACCGTTTGGTAGCATGCACAGCGGGTCAATAAATCAATATCTGTAGAGTTAAACTTCCCAGAGGCTCCAGCCCGAGGGTGGGAGGGGTTCAACACAAAAATAGAAGAAAATATTTGTCTCTGTGTGTATGTGCGTGCGTTTTTCCCCCGATTTATTATTATTTTTTCGGGGTAGGGCTGGAAGATTCATTAAAGTGAAGTAGATGCTGTTAAAGGAAATCATATTCTATGGGGCAGCTCGCAGAAGGCGAACCACTTGCTTTTTTTTTCTTCTTCAAATGCTATACTTTTTTTAATTGGTATCGCTGGATTGACGAGGGCTTTTGGTTCACAATGCTTCGCGGCGTTCGATAAACGATGTGACAAACCAGCCATCATGCCATCTCAACCAGCGCCACCAACTTTACTCAACATATTTAAGGATTGATGTATTAATTGTAAAATATTATTTGTTATTTTTGTTTTTGCTCCATTTTTATTCTGTTATGTTGTTTTAGCTAGTAATAGTTACCCACCGATTGGTGTTCCCTCAGAGTGGTATTAAATCTGTTGACTAATTTTACTTATGATAATAAGTATATTAAATTTCACATACCTACATAAGTTTACAATCCATTTATTCTTTTACGCTCTACTGAAAAATCTCGCCAAGGAAAGAGGATTGCTCCAGCTGTAACAATGGGTAACATTTCCGGGTATAGAAAAACGTCATTATTGCAAAACAGTAGTAGTAGTAATAATAATAATAATAATAATAATAATAATAATAATAATAATAATAATAATAATAATAATAATAATAATAATAATAATAATAATAATAATAATAATAATAATAATAATAATAATAATAATAATAATAATAATAATAATAATAATAATAATAATAATAATAATAATAATAATAATAATAATAATAATAATAATAATAATAATAATAATAATAATAATAATAATAATAATAATAATAATAATAATAATAATAATAATAATAATAATAATAATAATAATAATAATAATAATAATAATAATAATAATAATAATAATAATAATAATAATAATAATAATAATAATAATAATAATAATAATAATAATAATAATAATAACAATAATAATAATAATAACAATAATAATAATAATAATAATAACAATAATAATAATAATAATAATAATAATAATAATAATAATAATAATAATAATAATAATAATAATAATAATAATAATAATAATAATAATAATAATAATAATAATAATAATAATAATAATAATAATAATAATAATAATAATAATAATAATAATAATAATAATAATAATAATAATAATAATAATAATAATAATAATAATAATAATAATAATAATAATAATAATAATAATAATAATATCTAATAATAATATTAACTAGATCCTTTAGTACGCTGTGAACTCCATCAATTGTGTGATTTACTGTCCTACTTTTTCTGGCTAATCTAAATGAGAAAGTCTTAATATATCACTTTTTAATTTTTTTTTTAAAAACTCTGATGTGATAGAAATTAATTGTTCTTGTACACTAACCGCGTGCAGGCTAAGGTATGGAAAGGTAGAGTCAGAATGAAAAACTCAATGCCAGAGTTGGAATTTGAGCAACGGATCTTCCGGTTTCTCTTATCCATTGAGCTACCATGGCCAACATGACAGCATAACGTTAAATTTTCCAACTGACTTGTGTTTTTCCTAGAAACCACTAGGAGTTCTCATAAACACACGAGGCAACTATCTTAATAGAAACTTCAGGAAAGAGTAGAGTTTTGTAAAGAGGCTGAACTTCACCAAAAACTATGATTAATTAAAATTAGGACCTGCAGGAAGTAATACAAAATAGCTATTAGCCCGTCTCCGTAACGTGGTGGTTGTGTGTCTGCCTCACGTTCAAGGGGTCCCAAGTTCGAATCTCGGTCAGGGTGAGTTACCTGGATAAGTTTTTTTCCGGGTTTTTCCCATATCCTGAAAGACAAATGTCGGGTAACTAAGCTCTATGGACCCTGGGCTGATTTGAACATCATTTCACCCCTTCCATTCATGGTCCGATGTGACTTAACTTTGGAGGACATAAATTACAGACACACACAAAAAATAGCTATTATCTCTATAGTTTTGTTGAATGTTATTTTTGTTTATTGTAATTTCATTTTTCGTTCTTCCTAGTTGCATTCCCACTTTTTCTTCCTAGAACTGTTATTACGGTATCTCTTTTCGAATTTGCCGTCGTGTACAAAATGCTGGGCGCTCTCTCAAACAACCCGAAAGAAGATAGAAGAGAAAGTGCGCGATCAGCTCAACGACAAGTCAGAACGACGTCATTGTTGAGGCCATTGTGAGGTAGATCCCGCTCACTACAACAACGCTCTCCTGATTAATAGGGATCATTCTACAGGAGACAATGAAATAAATAGCAGTTCGCGTTGCTGTTAAGGTGGGTGGGAAGAGGGGGTGCCAGGAGGTAAGAACATTTCCTATACACGTTGCGCTGAAGAGCGGTCTATAGGCCATATGCTCTGAGTACGTATCAAACGTACCTTTTTGTACATTCACTGTGTAATTGCAATAAAATATAATGCAAAATGGGATCACAACTGCATCATAACAAAGTATGCAATTTTAATAATGTGTTTACGACATTGAACTTATAATATGTATAGGTATAATACTTTTGCAATGTTGCGTAAAATTTTTCTCTTTTCTTTTTGTCAATGCGGATATTAGTTTTGCTGGAGGAGGGAGATATGGCTTAAAGGTAACTTCATTATTATCAGCCGTGCCCATTAAATAAGGTCTCTAAGGCGCCGAAGCTGCGAAGAACGCTATTACGCGAGATCCGGCAACACTGGCGTGTAGCTTGGTTTCACCCTTTCAAACCCTCACCACAATGAACCCGTTGCAACCATTAGTCTTGGCTGGGCAGCCGTTTGCGATGGACCTTCCTATCACTTCCGCCACCAAGTACGAGTTGCGTGCAGTGATCCGTTTTTTGAGTGCCAAGGGCACAAACTCCACTGAAATTCATTGTCAGTTATGCGAAGTCTATTGGTCACAGTGTATGGACGTCAAAAACTTGCGAAAGTGGGTCAGAGAGTTCAAAGACGGACGTACAGACGTCCATGACGAACAGCGTCCTGGTCGGCCTTCGGTTTCAGCCGAAACAATTGCGAAAGTGGAGCAAGAAATGCTTAAAGATCAGGTGTGATAGTTCACAAGCTGTGCGAACTTATCCCTGAAGTCAGTAAGACTACGACTGACAAGATTTTGACCGAAAATTTGCATTATCGCAAGGTGTGTGTGAGATGAGCCACCAAAATGCTCATGCACATGCAACGGTTGATCTCCTGGCCCAGTTCGGATGGGACATTCTCACTCATCCCCCCTACAGTCTAGACTTAGCACCTAGTGATTATAATCTTTTTCCTGAGTTGAAGTCACACCTGGGTGGAACACATTTCCAGACCGACGATGATTAGAAAAACGAGCTTGAGCACTACCTGCGCAACTTGGCAGTAGAGTGCTATGACAAGGGTATACATAAACTACCACAGCGCATGCAAAAGTGCAGCGATCGCAATGGTGATTACGTTGAAATATAGCTGTAAGTTCAGGATAATAAACAGGAATTCTTAAGCAGTTAGGTTCAACTTTATATGTCAATACAAAAATTGTAAACAAGCGGCCAAAGGTCAAGAGACTAAGTAAACCTGCCTAATGTGTGCTGCTGCAATCGCTTACATATTGCACGAGAGATGGAAATAGTTATATTCGACGTCTCTGGCTAAAGTTAGCAACAATTCAATCTTGTATCCTGTCCTCTAGGCTTAAGAAATCCTATGCTTGTTTACAATTATTTTATATTATTACTAAGCGCCCCTTTTAAGCGGATAAGGATATTCAAATAGAAAATACGCTTGAAACTTATGGAATTTTCTTTGAAACACACGCAGTACCTCCTGCGCATGCACAGGTCGGAAGATGAAGCTTCCATTGTTATGACGTACAATTGAGTTAAGGAATGAAAACCATGCAGTACAAATGTTAGACGCTTTACAATTTTAATTGCCCTTCCTGGAGGGACACTTCAATTATACTTAACCATCCTGGTTTAATTCCCATAACTCTCATAATCCTAGTAAGATATCTTAAGCATTCTCCCTCAGTTAACATATTACAAATGGGTATGTCACAGAGTGTAACCTAGCTGTAGTTATAGCACATTCTATAATGTCCTGTGCTACTTGTGGATATTATTACGAATATTTAAGATGATACATATTTTATATTTGAATTCCATTACTTTCTAAAGACCTTCTTTCGTTAAATATATGTAAAACTACTGTCTGAAATTAATTATTTGAAATGATTAATAAGTAATGTATAGATGGAAATTTCATTTCTTCCACAGTAGCAGTTTGTTGGCTAAGGTTTGAATGAATAGAGCCAGACTGCAAAATTCAATGCCATATCCGGGATTTGAAACACGGATCTCCAGCTCTCCATGTGGTTTCTCTAAACCACTGAGTTACTATAGCCAGCATGCAAATATGACATTAAATTCTCCAACTGACTCGTATGTATATTGGTTTAATTATGAAGCCTTGGACTTAAGTACTTACAGCATAGTAAGTCGCCACAAAAGGTGCGTGTCTCATAGCATATGAGAACCCCTAGTGGTCTACCGGAAAAACATATGAGTCAGTTCGAAAATTTAATGTCATATCGCCATGTTGGCCATAGTAGCTCAGTGGTTTAGAGCAACCGCACGGAGAGCGGGAGATCTGTGGCTCAAACTCCGGCTATGGCATTGAATTTTTCAGTCTGGCTCTATTCATTCAAATTAATGTATACGTTCCGAGTTTGTTTGGTGGGCCCCTATGTCCATATACGCAGGTTCTAAGACTTCTGTATGTAGTGGAGAGTCCTCGCACTTTCAAGATCATTTTGCAAGCTATTCTGCACTGATCGGCTAATTTACCCAAAATGTTCCTACATTTGTATGGGCTGTTATCATAAATTTGTTCACCACAGCTAATTAAAAAATTAATTTTAATATTCCAATGCACCGAAGCATTTGAATGCTTAAATTTTAAGTATTTTTCCTGAACAATTTTGTGCTTCATAATCAAAGAGTACACTTTCATTTAAGATTAAACCTTTTTTTCTGGTGAAAAAAAAATTTCTTATAATCAATTTAAATAGTTTCACTCATGATCCAAAATCATACTCGTCATATGAAGACTCATAATAACTTCTTCATCTATCCTTTAGGTATACATTCTAAAATCCTGAAATTGCTCTATCAGAAATGTTTTGAAGTGTTAAAAATATAAAATACAAGATACTCAGGCTTTCATTATGCCCCGCACAATTTGAACATCCCTGCACACATACATTTAAACGATGATTGGAGTTATATGCATGAGGACACTGGGTATACACTATTAGAGAAATGATTTTGTTTTCTCTTAGCTTATGGAAAATTCAAATGAAGAATTTGAGTTCCCTCTCCTGTTCCGTCAAAGGTCAAATATGTCTCCAACACTCCACGTAAGGAAGTGTCCACATAGCAGTTCAGGGGAGTAATACAGTAAAATTAAACCTTCTCAATATCAAAAGTTAAGTATAAGAATAAACATTTTAAGGGAAAAAATGAATGAATCTAAGATAAGCACAAACCAGCACATTATTCTAAAATGGACAGTATCTTATAAAGATATCAAGCAAATTAATTTCCAGAAACATTGTAGAGTTTAATTTGTATTAACAAATAATGTTTGAACCACAAATTAAACTAATTTAGAGTGGGTCAATGTTTCGAGATATAAAAGATATTTTAATAATCCGCAATATAATTTTATATAAAATAGATATTACTAATAACGATTAAACATTTAATTATTTCATGTTTGTAAGAAATTTAGGTTACATAAGTTGCATAAAGTCACTAAAATGGGAAACAACATCGGAACAAAGCTTAACCTATAACCAGAAGGAAAAAAGTTAAAATTTGTCCCCTTTAACTATGTTGAATTTCACCCGGCGGTTTCTACACAATATTTGAAAAATATGTTTTGAAGTCCCCAAATAAGAGAAGAAATAGAAAAAGATAGCTTTAAAATGTTTCACGCTATCCATGTAACAGTGCACTTCAAGAAGCTGATATTGCTTCGTGTGTCATCATGGGCATTATCTCTAATATAGGTGTGCCTATTACAGCTGTTCCAACTGTGAACTATGAAGTTTTATTCCACGGTGTATGTGGCTGGGTATGAAGATAAAGTATAGGTTTAATGAAGGCTGTTTGTAAATGCTCTATATGAAATAACTTGCCGATTATTGAGTATCAAGAGTTATACTGTTCCTAAATCTCATCACTAGGAATGGTAAATGTTGCATTATATCTGATAATTTCAAACATAACCAACCAAGTTTGAAAATGCCCATCTCGGTAGCGTGGTGGTAGCGTGTCTGCCTCATGTTCTAGAGGTCCCGAGTTCGAATTTCGGTCAGGGTGACTTACCTGGGTAAGGTTTTCTCCGGGGTTTCCCTTATCCTGAAAGACGAATGTCGGCTAACTCTAAGCTCTATGGACCCTGGGCTCATTTGAGCATCATTTCATCTATTCCATTCATCGTGCGATATGACTTAACGTTGGAGGACGTAAATTACAAAAAAAAAAAAAAAAAAAAAAAAAAAAAAAGGGCCACATGCCTCACTCAACTTGCGATGAATTTCAATAGGTGTCACACCATGAAAATGGAGAAGACAAATGATTACACGCTCTTCTCGCAATAAAAACGTCACCATTTAAATTATCAAATATAGTTCTTTCTCTCATAGCTACCACTAGAGTTCTATGCACTGTACAGTGCTATCATTTCTATCGCGCATTCTGAAAGAGTCCATGTGTATTTAAAAGAAAATAAGAAGTTCCTATCTGGTCCCAGTCCTGAAAAATAGTAGGTGTTTTAATTTGAACGCACCTCGTGTTTCTGCAAAAACAGTTCCAGAGAATTTTAAAGATGTGACTCTAAATTTACATCTGCAGGATCAACAACGTATATCTTAATTTTCTATAGGTACATATAGCATATCAAATCATTACTATTTCCACTAAAGTTTATATAAAACGAAAATACTAGGAGTTAAGCAGTCATATGCTGCAAGAGAAGTTCCATCGTACTAAATAATGCAGCTTATGTGAATTCGTTTCTAGCAATCAACATTTCAGATATACATACCTGAACAGAATATTTTGATATGCTAAATGGTTTTATTTTATTAAGCATGAGATTATATTATATTAATATTATAAATACGTATTAGCATGGGCGCCGGGGTAGCGCGGTGGTTTCGTTCGCGGCTCCCGATCTAAGGGTTCCGAGTTCGATTCCCGGCTCTGGGGTTGGCGATTTTAAGTCGGCCCTATCCACGCCTTCACCTCTGTCTAGCACACGTGAAGTATCCCCTATGCCCAACGTGGTTCGGAGTCCACGGTAAAAACTGTAGGTCCTCTCACCTCACCGCCATCTTCACTATCACCCTATCATCGGAGGTAATGGACACCGCCCTCTGGGTGCCTCCACCTGAGAAATGGGTCCGGTCATCACTTGGTGGGGTGAGGTTACCCCGAAGGCCAAGGTTGCCATGTGGGGAGTGTTAGTAACTAAATACGTATTAGCTAGTATCTTTAGCTTTACGTGTATTGTCAGTTTCTGGTGAACATTTATCATGCTTAGTTGATAGGTACTGGAAAGGAAGGCCAGCCCACAATTAACACTGTGCAACAATGAAAATGTTTCGGGCTTAAAAATAGTGAATTTACATGTATTTTCATCTGCTGAATTAAAAAATGACCATAAAATGATGGATTAGCTCTTGTTTTGAATATAAAGTGACATTTCATATTTTAGAGTGAAGATTGTAAATTTGGGGGAACTTTCTTTGCGAGTTGGCACACCTGTCAAAATACTGTAGATGACAACTACAAGCATTTGGTGACAGTGCTCCTGCAAAAATACCGTAACCTTGGATACAACATGTCCCTTAAGATCTATTTTCTCCACCCCCACCTAGACATATTCCCTCCTAGTTGTGGAGCTGTTAGTGATGAACATGGGGAGAGATTCCATCAGGACATTTCTGTTATGGAACAAATATATCAGGGCCGTTGGAATGAAGAAATGCTTGCGGTTTACTGTTGGTCTTTGTATAGGGATTCTGTGGAACTCCATCATAAGAGGACGAAATCAATAGGCCACCACATGATTCTCTTCAGACACGACTATCTGCAAAGTATTTTTTAGTATGTAATTACCAGTTAAAATATCAGATGTATTTTCATTTTTGTTAGCATGTATGTAATTAAAATGTGTCCTTTTCTCTCAATCCGTTAATATGTAGTACTTACACCTTGTGTATATCATAGAAACTAGAGCTAATAAAAATCTTTCATTGTCATATTTGTTTCTCTCAACCCAAAATTTGTAGGAATTGCCTCATGAAGTGCTCGAACATTCAAAAGTTATTTTTGTTGCCCAAGGTAATTTGCTCTGTCATGAAAATAAATAAGAGGTAACGTAGAGAAATCGTGTAAGCATTAGATTAAGTTATATATTTTAGCTATATATATAACGCATACGTTTTGTTTAATACTGGGCATTCAAAATTGAATAGGTATAGATTTCACAATGTTGCGATTTCTAGGCAAATTGATTTATTATTGTAACATTAGTTATAGCATGTCACCTTCTAGACATGCAGTTAAATCTATCCGTTTATTAAACATCCGCATAAATGTTTGGATGTTTGAAAAACATGTTACCTCTACAATGAGATTATATCAATTGTAAGTCAATCCCTCGCCTTTACAAAAAGTTTATGTCAGAATTATTAATTGTATCACGTTATGAAATAATTCCATCCCTAACACCATTCTGTAATGAGTGAGTAAATTCATTGTCACGGGTAGCTTTTGTGATGAGTTCCTTGGTAGTGTGAGCAGAAAACCTGTATTGGGGTGCAAAATGATGGCCCATAATCTAACGTACTAGCTTATACTGGTACTGACAAAGCCATCCACACCTGCATGACCTCCTTGAGTAAACTTGTAGCTATAGATTTCATGGTACCTCAGTTCTTCTTTCTGAAGTACTTCTTTACTGCACTTTCACTTATAAGTCCACTTTGGATCATATTTCAGCAAACCTTTAATGCAGAGGAAGACAGCTTCGAGAGTTGTGACGTATTTCAGTCGGGAGCGAGGCCTGCAGTGCATGTGACTTCAGGCAAGAGCCGTGTAGCACCAAGTTGTCTATATAAATGGCGCTGTGAGTACAGAATCTGAGGGTTCAGTCAGGTGCAGCACACTAGATGACAACAATGTAGTTGCCACGTACCTAATGGAACTGTTAAATTTACACTGCGACGATTTATTGAAGGATAAATATACGCACAAGAAATACTTGGCTGAGTTTTACAAGAATGTCCCCCAAACCAGATTTCCGAGGTTGTATTCACTTGCTGCACGGTTGTATTCACTTGCATGGCCCGACATATGTATGCGAACTCTTTTTTCTTTTTGTGTTATGAAATTAGTTAAGACAAAACTCCGAAGTACCTTGTCGGATCACAGTCTAACATGCAGTCTTCGATTACAAATTTCCCAGACATTGCGTCCTGACATTAATAAACTAGTTAGAGAAAAACGAAACAGAAAGTGTCGGAAAATGTCCACGTAATTCTCTTCTGAGTGGATCTCCTCTAATTAGCAGAGAAAATTACTTTATGTTTTATTTTATTTACTTTATAACATGCCTGACCTTCAGATAAACTACGAGTAGAAGTTTTATATATTTTCTCATAGCACAGCGCCAAAATGTAATTGTTTATAAATTGTGAGCAAGTGTGTAATTAAAGCACTCAGCATTAATATTACTGTAACATCCCTCGTTGCCAGGTAATGCTGGGATCTTAATTTTATTGAATGCTGAAAAGAAAATGTATTGCATTCACACCCAAAAAAAAAAAAAAAACTATTACCACTGTTGAACTGGCGAACGAGGATACATTACCTGGGGGTTTCACTCATAGGTTTAATAAACAATTTAAAACAATATTAAAGACACTTACACTGACACTCACTGTTTATATTTATTATACCGTAAATAATTCTTTACAATGTCCAGCGTCGTCCATCTCCCCTGCTGTCTACACACACACCACGCTTCGTCACCCACACACACAGCTACCTTGAGCTATTCCCACACCCGCTCACACACCCCAACATACAACTATTTATACACAAATAACAAGATGGGCGACGTGCCAATAACTAAATACATCATGTACAAATAATACAATACGTTATTTACAATTTCCACAAGGGCTGTTCCATTAATTTATTTATTATTGTTGTTTACATGAGTGGAGCCAAGGGAGCAAACAGTGGTTGGAACAGCCTATTACGTAACAGACGGACGGAAGGACATTTGTACTAACGACTACTCTAATCAACTCAAAATAATACACATAATTAATCTAACAAAACCCTACATTTCCCTCCCCTCTAGCAAAAGACGAGCCCCTGCTCGTCGAACCAATAGCAAACAGCAAAACACACAAAAGAAAAGCACTAAGGGTAGCCCCTAACCTATCATTAGAAAACACAAACATGAAAATTACAATAAATGAATTCCTGAGAGGCCCCTCCCAATGAGTCACGATGCCTGATGTTGTCCCAGAGTCCACCGAACCAACCCTACACCACTGGAACACTGATGGAAGTCACAGAGGCGCAGCACGACGATTACAACCATTTGGAGTAGCAGACCGACCCTGAAGATGAAAATTGGGCAAACTGGTGGTTACCACAAATGGCACATACCTAATGTCACAGACAGTTCCAAACATAGGGGAGCCTGCAAGCTGTGCTGCTCTCCTGCTGCCACACACCTGTGGGAGACTGGCCACATCACCCCACAACGAACTGCAAAGGTAACCAACTTGCTGGAATTGAGGTCTGCCATACTGATGAAGTGACCCCTGTGGTCACTCCGGAAACTTTGAGGCATGCCCAGCGTTACTGCCTCTGGTATTGGTGCTGCCGCGTTGCTGCTGCTGCCTCTCCTGCTGCAACTACTGCTTCTGCTGATAGGTGAGGGTGGCCGGGGCTCATGCTAGCTGCAGACGACGACAATCTTCCTGGGGCACTCCCGCACAAAACTAAACAATTATACAATAAACAATGAACAAGTATAACATAAGGCTACCCATAGTTAAATATACTTTTGGAGGGAAATGTAAGGGGGTAAATCAAAAGTGACAATAACATAAAACAACAAAACAAAATTATAACATGAAGTGTATCCGGATACTAAATACACTTTTGAGATGGCCATCTCCACACACTCATTCACACAACAAGACTTTTATCACTGGGATAAAAAAAAAAAAAAAAAAAACTAAGAAGGTTCTTCATCCAGGAACTGCCGTGGCGGTGAAGAGAGCTCAACCCTGATTTTTAAAAGAAAAATCTGAAACAAAGGACTAAGCATCTTAACAGCAAATGAAATAATACTTCAGTGACTGGCCAGTGACAAAACTTAATACCCACCCTAAAGCATCTTATAACTCAAACCTCCTCGCACTAGTGAGCGCATCACAGCGGTTTCACTAGGCGTCACTCCAATACTGGGGTCACTCCCAGGTGCGCAGCGGCTTCCTCAGGGACGACTCCTCTTCTACAATGTGCTGCAGTCACGACGGTGCTCACATTGAACTCGAACAACCACTGGGATGTGGCGGCTGTCTTCGCAGCTGGACCACACACTACACTGCTACTTCGATAAAGATGGTACATGAGTAAAACACTGAAACAGTCACGATAAAACGTTAATAGCTCTGATATAAACGGAATGGTTGGCACGGGGTTCCTGGGAGAACGTCATAAATAATCAGAAATATGAACAATTAAGTGAACTTAAGCAAATGACGAAATGGTAGTCACACAAGAGGTTAAACAAAATATGCATCAATAGAATTATATGTAAAGCATAGCAAAGCATCATTAACTGAGTTTATCAGACGATGAACTGAACTTGAGAGAGAGAAAAAAAAATTAAGCACGATAAGGGCCAGTAGGATCGTGATACGGGAAGATGCGGGAAACATGGATGGACTGTAACTTAGCCCTAGGGGCATTCGGTCGACGTACAACATAAGTCACAGGTGTGAGCTTCTTCACAATTTCAAACGGGCCAAAATAGCGGTGTAGGAGCTTGGTGCATTTGCCTCGTTTCCTAACGGGGGTAAAAACTTTAACTAATTGACCAACATTAAAGGACACATCTCGATGTTTGGCATCATACTGAGACTTCTGTTTGATCTGTTGCTTGTTGATGTTGTGGATGGCAAGCTCACGGGCCTTCTGGATGTCCTCTAAAGTCTTCCGGACGAACAAGTCGTTAGTAGTAGCCTGTAACTGAACTTCATTAGGGAGAACAGGCTCTCGTCCATACATCAGGAAAAACGGAGAAAACTTGGTCGTCTGCTGTACAGAAGAATTGTAAGAAAATATAACATAAGGCAACACCGTATCCCAATTACGCTGATTGTCATCAATAAAATGGCTCAACATATTAACTAGTGTGGCATTGAAACGTTCCGTGAGCCCGTTCGTCTGTGGATGATAAGAGCTAGTAAAGTTAGGAGAAATAGACAGAGATTTTAGTAACTCCTGCGTGACCTGGCTGAGGAACACAGTACCCCGATCGGATAGCAATGTCTCAGGAGCACCATGACGACAGACGACATTCTGTAAAATAAACCTGGTGACATGAGGAACAGTAGCCGCTGGAAGCGGAGCAGCCTCGACCCATCTAGTGGCATACTCGGTGCACACAATAATGTGGCGGTTGCCAGTGGATGACCTAGGAAGAGGACCCAAAAGGTCAATACCCCAACGTTGACCTACAGCTAAAACAGGAAGAGGTTGAAGTAATCCTGCGGGCTTCAAGTTCTTAGGGCCTTTACGCGATTGGCAGCTCGGGCAGGTCCTCACAAAATGTTCGATATCTTTCTTCATGCCAATCCAATAGTATCTGGAATGAATCTTATTATAAGTTTTGGAAAACCCAAGGTGACCTGAAAGTGGATCATCATGACAAGAGGTAAGAATCTCATGCTTCAACGACTCTGGAATCACCAGTAAATGCAGAGGACCCGTGGAACCAGCATTTTTTCTATATAAAGCACCAGATTTAAGAGTATAGGTGGCAGTTTGGCGCAGAAGCTTCGGAGTAGCATTAGTGTCGTCCACTAAGGTATCCATTAGAGGACGCAGCAGTGGATCAGCTTTCTGTTTTTCCGCAACTTCTATAGGAGAAAGTAAACAAGTTAATACATCATCCAATTGCTCCACTTGATGTTCCTGGGGTTGCAGCACAGGAAACCTAGATAAAGTGTCTGCATCGTTATGCTTTTTACCAGATTTGTAACAGATAGTATAATCAAACTCCTGTAGTTTAAGGCTCCAGCGAGCCAGACGCCCTGTAAGATCTTTCAGATTATTTAGATAACACAATGAATGGTGGTCAGAAATCACATGAACTTTATAACCATATACAAATGTTCTAAAATGTGTGAAACCAAAAACAATAGCTAGGAGCTCCAACTCTGGAACACCATAATTACGCTCACACTTTGACAACAATCTAGAGGCATAAGCAACAGGTCTTAACTGGTCGTTTACAGATTGCAACAAAACACACCCTATGCCTACACCACTAGCATCAGTGTGGAGCTCTGTGTACGCTCCAGGAGTATAGTGTGCTAACACCGGTGCAGAAGTCAGCGCATCCTTCAAGGCCTGAAAAGCATGCTGTTGGTCAGAACCCCAAACAAAATCACAGTTCTTTTTAGTCAATTGTGTTAAAGGATGGGCAATGTCAGCATAACCTTTCACAAACTTTCGATAAAAATTGAACAAACCAAGAACCTTCCTGATATCCCTGACATTCTTAGGCTGAGGTAAATTTTGAATCACAATTATCTTGTCTGAGTCTGGAGATATGCCCTCATTAGAGACTTCAAAACCCAAAAGTTTGACACGGTTCATGGCAAAGAAACATTTCTGCGGTTTCAATTTAAAGTTGAAAAGCACCAAACGCTGAAAAACAGCCTCTAAATTATCCAGTAGTTCCTCAAAAGAATGAGCATAAACAAGGATATCATCAAGGTAAGCCAGAGCTTTCTTAAATTTTAAATCACCTAACAACTTTTCAGCAATGTAAGAAAAGAAACGGGGAGCATTGGCTAGTCCAAAGGAAAGTCTTTCAAATTCAAATTGACCACTGTGGCAAACAAACGCCGTGAATGGCTTGGCGTGCTCCTCAAGGGGGACCTGAAAATAAGCAGAAAGAAGATCCAACGAGCAGAACCAGGATACTCCATGCAATGAGCTAAGCAAGTCGTCGATGATGGGAAGTGGAAAAGATGATGGAATGGTCACCGAGTTAAGCTTCCTGTAGTCCACACAAAATCTGGTCGAGCCATCCTTTTTCTTAACTAGCACCACAGGAGAACTCCACGGAGACTGAGAATCCCTGATGATCCCAGCATCTTTCATCTCTTGAACTTGCTGATCGATGATTTCACGTTGCTTGATAGGAACTCTATACGGGCGCAGCTTAATAGGAGTTGGGTCAGAAACCTGTATATCAAATTTAGCAACATTGGTCGTACCTAAATCCTGCAAGGAGGTTGCAAAGACATGAGAATATTTCAATAAAAGAGCATGAAGTTTATCTTTCTGGCTAGAAGACAATTTATTATTTACATTAAACTGAAAGTTTGGTGCTTCCAAGGGCGTGATATCCTGAGGTGAGATTGAATGACTCTGAACAAAAGCAACATCTTGGACATTAGCTAAAGTCGTGCGAGAAAACAAAGTCTTAGGCTCTGGTGATGCATTTTGAACAGGCACAATATAATCTTGTCGGGGTGAGCAAACCATTTGAGGAATGGATATCTGTTTCTTTTGCAAAATACCTGGCACAGGCTCAAACATTACATCACAATCAATGGGTGAAGAAAGTTCTACTGCTACATGACAAACCGAAAATGGAGGAATCTGAACATCTTCTTTAACAAACACTTTGTTTTCTGGTTTAGTAACATCACCCTCAGTAAACGGCACTACAGCAATATCTGACATGGGGAGTTCTGTGTTCTCTACCATAGAAATATGACACAACTTGTCATCTACATGAATCACAACATCATTTTTTACATAATCAATAATAGCTTTGTGTGCAGACAAAAAATCATTACCTAAAATCAAGTCATGTGCTAGCCCTTTTACAACAAGAACATCTTCCTGAAAGAGATAGTTATTAATTGAAAAATCCAAAGGTAGGTGGTATGCAGCATCTAAAAGCTTGTTTCCAGCAGTTCTAAGTAAAATGTCCACAGGCTGCAATTTAGAAATATCAGATACGTGTACAGCATTGACAATACTGACAGCACTGCCAGTATCGAGAAGAACCTTCACAGGGGTATTATTAATGGACCCTGAAACTTGTAAAACATGGCCAAAAGGTAAAGTTGAACTGGACGACTGATCAGGCTTGCTGTCGTGATGAATCTCTGCTACCGTGGCCTGTTTGAGGCACCGCGCTGGGCGTTTTTTGAACTATAAGCATCTGAAGATTGTCTGCAAAAACGTGCTATGTGACCAGGTTGGTTACACTTATAGCATACAAAGTTAGCAGTACGTCCACCATTGGAGCAGTTACCATCTTGGCGGGGAGATGACCTCGTTACTGGGTCAGAATTAGCATGAACCTGCAAAGATTGAAGTTGATTGGCTAAACGGTCCATTTTGGCTGCAAGCTCTGACATCATATCCTGAGAAGGTGCTGGTGATGGCGACGGGAGTGACAAACACTCTGACGCTGCAACGGAACGGCCAGATATAGATTGAGGTGCAGAAACAACTGGGTATCCAGGTATGGACATCGGCACATTACTATGCAGTTGATTAGACACCAGGTGTTGTCGGTTTTGGATGTAAAACTCAGCCTTATCAATGCGCTTAATAGCTTGTAAAACCTCCTCTACAGTAAGCAAATTCAAAGGTAAGAGAAACTGGACATACTGTGGTTTCAATCCTTTATACAAATTCTTAATTTGCTCTGACTGAGACATAAAAGAATTTACTTTATCACACAATACTAGCACATCATAAATGTAGTTAAGCACAGGCTCAGAATCACGCTGAACACGTTGGCGAAGTTGGATCTCATACACATCATCCTGGTGAGCTACCTGAAAAGCTGTAAGAAAAGCATCTTTCAAAATAAACCAGTCGTGAGCGGGGCACCTATGGCAAAACGTCTTGTACCATGCTACAGCAGTACCTTTAAGATAGCATGGGAAAAACTGCAACTTTTGAGTACTGTTCCATGCATTAGCACGAGCAACCATTTCAAAATTAGTCATAAAATCGTTAACACATTCATTAGGAGCAGCTGAAAAACAAGATGGTTGTATAAAGGTTTGAGAAACAGGTTTTATTGAAGCCATCGTGTTAGTGATGGTAGACTGTACCGCAACCAGAAGGTCAGTATTCTGTGCAATAATTTCAGGGGGTGACTGATCAGGTACCGAACTACGTTCATTAGGCTCGACATCTGTGCCGACAGAGGATGTATGTACATTTGTGTCATTCTCCACAAAATTTTCCATGGTGAAAGAAAAGATAACGATGTACACATGCAAAATTACTACAAAAATCACTGATAGTGACTACTATTCGTAATAGAACACAAGATTTGAAATTCCTGCAGAAATAGCAACACGGTGAGAACACAATACGTGACTGAATAACACTAGCACTGCACAAAATGCTGCGAAGAAAATGCTGATTATTACAATGCAAATGGAAATGAGAAAAAACCATGCATAAAGATAGATCAACGTAAAATTTCTAACTGAGCATAACCGCAAACAGAACCACAAGGATTAAGCTCAAAAAGCACTGCATTTCCTGTACAAAACAAAAGAACATGTTAATACGTGAACAAATAATGCCGGGGTGACGTCACTACCCAAGTTGCTTATCATAAGATGGCTACCGCAGAACTGAAATTGAACGCAATTAATGAAATATATATCAATAAAGCACATTTACACTTAAACTGATTCTAAAATGAATAAACACGGCGCCTCCACCAAAATGTAACATCCCTCGTTGCCAGGTAATGCTGGGATCTTAATTTTATTGAATGCTGAAAAGAAAATGTATTGCATTCACACCCAAAAAAAAAAAAAAAACTATTACCACTGTTGAACTGGCGAACGAGGATACATTACCTGGGGGTTTCACTCATAGGTTTAATAAACAATTTAAAACAATATTAAAGACACTTACACTGACACTCACTGTTTATATTTATTATACCGTAAATAATTCTTTACAATGTCCAGCGTCGTCCATCTCCCCTGCTGTCTACACACACACACCACGCTTCGTCACCCACACACACAGCTACCTTGAGCTATTCCCACACCCGCTCACACACCCCAACATACAACTATTTATACACAAATAACAAGATGGGCGACGTGCCAATAACTAAATACATCATGTACAAATAATACAATACGTTATTTACAATTTCCACAAGGGCTGTTCCATTAATTTATTTATTATTGTTGTTTACATGAGTGGAGCCAAGGGAGCAAACAGTGGTTGGAACAGCCTATTACGTAACAGACGGACGGAAGGACATTTGTACTAACGACTACTCTAATCAACTCAAAATAATACACATAATTAATCTAACAAAACCCTACATTACAATACTCAAGATGTAAGTTGTACATATTATTAATACCCGATACGTTTCCTGTCTTTCCTACGCTGTGAAACCCAAACACATCAAATTATTTCCTTCCTTTTGGACAGCAGAAATCAGCGTGGTGACGTCACACGCTAACCTTCCTTTCGTTCGGGAGCATATTTGGCGATTAGAGCTGACGGAGCTGACGTTACACCACCACTACGTGTCTTCCCTGCTTTAATGGGTTCACCCAAAGGTTTTGGCATTTTCTTTAAGTAAAAGAACTTTTTCCGCTCTAAGATATATATATCCAAATGAATTTCCTTATTCGCTATGTTTACGCTTGTATTTATTCCACAACTTGTTAAACAGTTTAATTTCCAGTTTCTTCATGTCAGTTGACGTATGGTCTATTACGTGTTTCGTTGACAATTCAAGGGAGATACACAAAGCTTGAAGCCTTATTTAAATCTTAAAAATGGAGTACATGTTTATACACTTTATATAACGTCATAGAATTAATGGGGTCTAAGAGTATTTGTAAACCTGCATGACACAATTTTAAAAATTCAAAGCACTGCAAAAAACATATTGGAAAAAGAAAATACCACAAAGTTTTTTTTGTGCACATTTCCTTTAAATTTTAAATGTATATTTTGTAAAATTTTGAAAATTCATCAATCAATCAACTTATTCAAAATTTACTCGCAATGAAAAGAACTTCACAGGATATTTACAGAAAATTTAGTATATCCATTTTAATTTTCATATAAATACTTTAAGGGAGATTTTTATTAAATAATTTATATAATTTTAACACAAATACATAAAATCAAGGAACCATTTCAATACAACAGTTTGGAAAATCTGAATGTAAACACTTCTGTGCCATTGATATTGTGACTTTGTGGGTTCATAGGATTAAAAGTCCAATTTGTGGAAATTATAAATGTTCTTTATTTGCGTAGAAACACTCTGCGTGGCAGCAGAATTACATCACATATCACAATCTACAGCACCAAGGTCGATGACAATAACAAACAGCTTACTAACTTCCACTGTTGACAACACTCTTGTTACATGTCACAACAGCACTCTCAGCTGTTTTCTGCTCGCCTCACTGTTTTACAACTCATTCTTGGCGAGTCGTCGCCTTCTTAAATACCTCATTGATAAATTCGAGACTCTTCCAGAAGAATAAAGAAACCGAATATTCTATCACATTCCAGAAGCGTAACTTAATCTATGCCGGCAAGTTCTTTATCACAGCTATCTTTGTTTGCCGGCTCTTTGTGTACACTAGCCGCGCTATCGTTAACTGCTTATGCAAGCTCTTTATTACCATGAAAAATTATCCGCCGTTTGTTATCTATTTGAGCCGAAATTTTTATGTCCGTTGCCTCGACAATATGAAACTTAGTTTCCACGTATGAAATTGAAACGTATATACACATTCCCAAACTCACACAAGCACGTATCCCGAAGATAGGCTACAATACTTTCTTTACCAATTACAACTGCAGGGTAGAAAGAGACTAAAGGGTACAGGCACGTTCTTCATCTTCCCCTGTTACTGTTTTAATGTTATTATTGGGGTTATTTTGTAGTCAGACAGTGATATATGAATGCAGTACAGATTTTACTTAAAAACAAACTGTACGAGATGGTAAAAGCATACCAACTACAACGTTATATGTAGGATGTTCTCTAGGATACGCCATAGCTCGCTTTTACATTGTGGTGATGTTGCTTTGACACTTTGCTTCTTGAAGGAAGTATCTTCGCCCGAGGCTATGACTGACTTGAGCCGCTACCGCGCGCCGCCTTTCTTCTTGACAACAAAGTTGAACCGAAACGGATTGCACGTTTGGCAATTTCAGAACCATCGTTCCCCATCTTTTCCAAGCTATGAACATTTCTCACGCCAAGCTTAACAAAAAATTACTAGTCTTATAGATTGCAGATGTGGGCCTTCCGTGAGATTCGATAATGTACCCTTTCAGGGTATTGAAAGAAGGCGTATTCAGGAAGCTGCTTCCGAGACTAGCGATATTTCAAGATGTCATTTAACTTGCAACGCTTTGAAAAATACAAAGCGGTATAAACTTAAAGGTATGGCTTTGCCAGTAAAGATGGCAAGAGAAAAATTGGACAGGCTTAGAAGAGATCATCCACGAATATCGGCAGCACATTCCTGCTGGCGAAAAGGATGGCAGTTGTACAATGCATGCATTATTCTAACGCTTACATACTGCAACTCGATTATTGCACTAGTAAGATCACACTACGTTATGCTCTATTTATTCCGCGAGATAGAGTCGTAGGTGCATATTAAACACCTGTTATAATGTGCAAGGTCTTTTAAAAGTTCTGGTAAAACTCAGTTTTTGGAAGTGTACTTCAGTCTTGCTTATATTTATTTTGTATCGTTTGTATCGAAATTTCAAGTGCTGCAAAGGTTTAGGATTAAAAATAAACAAAGAAAAGTTGAAAATTTTTATACTTAAGAAAGGATATAAAACAGCAAATGCCAAAAATTATATTGGAAGAGGTGGAGTTTGAAACAGTGACAAAAGCTGTATATATAGAAGTGAGGCTCAAAAGCACAATGGATTGTGGTGAATAGAACAAAGTTGTATTTTCAAAGAGAAACAAGAATAAATCAGAGCATGTGTGAAAAATATATATAAATGTATGTGGTTACAAAGCATATACAGTACCGTGGTTGCCCGCCTTGGTAGCGTAGGTGGTAGCGTGTCTGCCTCACGTTCAAGAGGTCCCGAGTTCGAATCTCGATCAGGACGAGTTACCTGGATAAAGTTTTTTTTCCGGTGTTTTCCCTTATCCTAAAAGACGAATGTCGGGTAACTCTCAGGTCCATGGACCCTTGGCTCATTTGAGCACCATTTCGCCCTTCCATTCATCGTCCGATATGACTTAACGTTGGAGGACGTAAACTACAAAAAGAAGAAGAAGAAGAAGAAGAAGAAGAAGAAGAAGAAGAAGAAGAAGAAGAAGAAGAAGAAGAAGTACCGTGGTAGAAGCAAGGATGATACACGAAGCAGATTTGGGAATGAAAACATGTAGAGAATAAACAGAACATTGTAAAATAACTCTGAGATTACCAAAAGGCTCATCAAGTGAGTAGCACAAGGAGAACTAGGAAGAGTGAGAGCAAAGGGAAAATGGTAGAAAAAGCTCTTAAGTACTATCTATGAATAAAGTTTCTATGGAAACACTATACAGAAATACAGTGATGAGTGTACAGAAAAAATGTGGAAGAAGGAAATATGGTGTACGAGATACAGATAAAATCGGAAGAGGAGAATTATGGGCAGAAAGGAACAACAAATATAGTGGGTTCTGGAAAGAAATTAAATAAGAAGTGGGATATTGAGAAGCAAGACATGCTAAGCAGCTTCGAGGAAATAATCATTAAGTTACAGATTTTAAGGATACTACGGTGAAGAAAAAGGTACCTTAAGTGGGACAAAAAAAAAGACTAAATGTGACATACACGATATATGTCAGATGTAATGAATTTAAGTAGTCAAAAAGGAAAAAGTACTGCGAAATGTTGTTTTATTTATTTGATTGTTATTAAGAGTTTAAAAAGAAAAGAAGAAGACGCATGAGAAAAGAAGATTAGTTGTTACGGAAGTGACGTATTAAAAGATTTATTGTATAAAATTGTGTCATCTTATTTTTATTTAGTGCCCATCAAGTGAATAATTACCAACAAAGAAGCTTAGGAATCATTATTTTGGCAAACTGAGATTAAAATATTACATCGATTCGAGACCGCGAACCTGGGAAGAGATTTCTCATACACCGACTGAAGGTTAGCTGGGAGAACGAAATTGTATTCCTTATAAATTTATTACATATTAAACATTTTCAACTCAACTAATCCTGCAATACAAAGTATAATAAAATTGCAGAACTAAATTAAAAATGCAAGAGTTATCATAGATTGCCAATGCGAACTTCATTCTCAAGGAAGCAAAACATCATAAGTTTATTACGAAATGGTTTCACAACGTGGATGTAATTAAACCTAATAGGTGAAGTAAAATCAAATATATAAAATTCTATTACAAATATGTCAAAAGTAATAGATCGCACTATAAGTTGCATTACAAAATAAAATATAAATATTCTAAAAGGAAAAGAAAATGAAGTACTAGAGAAATTGGGAAAATATTCCAATACAGTTAATCATTAGAAAGATTATCAACTCAAGTTCAATAAATGTATGAAAAAACTGGAATTATTTAGGAAAATTAAGCTTAACATGTTAAAAATAAATATGAGGATAATTGGAGAAGGTAAAGAAAATTTGTAATGAGATAAAACTAAATAGTCGATACAATGGACTTCTCCACTGTGAATAACAGAATATTAAATGTAGAGGAGAATAAATAAAAATAGACATAATGAACTCCTAGAGAGAGCTTTTTAAATGGGATGTCAATTTTAATGTCATCGAGG
>CM060949.1:89458153-89510653 GCA_030765055.1 Mantis religiosa | reverse complement strand
TTTTTATGGGAAAATATTTTGAACAAGAAGAAAATTGAACAGACCGAAATGGCTATAAAATATTTGCGGAGGTTTAAGCGGCCTAAAAGTTTAAAAACGACCTTTAAAACACATCTTGAGTATCATTTTGTAAATTTGTACTTCAGTTAGGATGTATCTTTAAATACAAAGAGGTTAAAAACAATACTTCAATTAAAACAAATAAAATATTTGCAAATATGGCTTATTACCTGTGCAGGAAAACAGGTCCTCTTTCCAACTGTAGTTCGCTCCGGTGCAGCCGCAGATTCCGCACGGGATGTGCTGCCATCTGGCGAGTGCTCCGAGAAATACTAGCAGCCAGCACCTCCACGTTACTACGCGTAAGGAATACGGATGGCCATGCTTTTTCATTTTCTTTCTCGCTCGTCACAAAGTGGTGAAGAAGTTGAATAGGGAAGAATCTATTACGGCAGTCGCTCCTTAAAGGGCATCACACACTCTAGCAATCTTAACGCTGAGAAGAGGGGAAGAGGAGGTCTGCGTTTGATCTATTGCCGGCTTTTTATTTATGATATGCACAATGTGTATGTCTTCAGCCCTAGAGGAGCTTCAGCTCATTTGTCAGATTAGCTACGATAAGCGTGAGCAATCTCTGCAAAAAAATGCATGCAGGGAAATTAGCTTTCTGTACACGACTGCCTTAATGCATGCCAGGTCTACTGAAGTGTATAATAGAAACAACGTGTCGCGCATTTCAAACATTTTTTAACGTAGATATTTTTGTCTTTCAGACTAAAAGTAAACGCCATTGGTCTTTCTTTTTCTAATATGTGTTCGTAAGCATCTCATATACTACTTATTTCAATGATCATCATCATATTCAATTTATATTACTCCGATACTTAATCTAATGTTTCAAATTATCCTCATAGGTTTCCTCATATAACAAATAATATATGGATAAAAAATAACCAATATAGTCTGTGCTATAGATTTGGCATGCTACCAACAAATCCAGGGGTCCCTGTTAGGTACTAGACTGGAATAAAACAACTTTTTCTTCAGGCAGGGTTACTTTCCATCTTCCCTATAGTTTGGAAGTGTGTGTGTGTGTGTGTGTGTGTGTGTGTGTGTGTGTGTGTGTGTGTGTGTGTGTGTGTGTGTGTGTGTGTGTGTGTGTGTGTGTGTGTGTGTGTGTGTGTGTGTGTGTGTGTGTGTGAATTTAATGTAAATACCAAAATAATAAAAACACAAAGGTGCAAGCGAATAAACATCATTCCTGTTGATAAACTGTTTTAAAGGTAAATAGCCACCAATATCCCCTTAGATGTTGGAGGCAAAATATAAACGAAAAGTAAAGGTATAATAACTCAGCTGTTAATATTCTAATTCAGTTATACAAGTTACAAAACATTTCATGTAAAGCTTATTTCATTTTGAGCTAACGTCAGAAATTCTGACATTGGATTTCCCTAGTCATCCAAAATTAATCTTATAAAAGCGTATTTTTCTATCATCTTCTTGTAAGTACACTTAAACGTTATTATATGGTTACAATTTTTAAGCTATAGGAGTGGAATAAGTTAAAGTTCAGTCAAATTCTCTCAAAGCTGGTCGCTTTGTGATCGCTTGGAGCCTTTGAGGCTCTGTTCTTCTTGATAAACAGAGAGAGTGGAAAAGAAAAGGTTTTCTTTTGGGAAAATTATAAGCGCATCCACTTGAAAATTAAAAAAAAATGACCTGAAAATGTTTAATGCTAAAGACTGTGTGTTTCAATCAAATCTAATTTTCTATATGGCAAAGTTTCTCTTCCTAGTGCCTTATTAGTTAGACGAAGGTCATTCAGGTTGCAGAAGGATTCACATGGTATTCCCAGAAAATTCAAGATACATTTTACTTGTCATGAACATAACTTTGTGTATGATATTTTAATAAAATGGTTAATTATATTTTTCGAACAATAAAAAGTAGCGTAAAGTTTTCTACGTAATATCCACGGATTTAACCGACTTTTCGTCCTAAGTTATGCTATTAGAAATATAACAAAATACACGGTAGAGCACCTGCCTGCTGTGCTAGGGGTCCCGGGTTCGATTCCCGGCGGTGGGGGTGAGGATTTTTCTCCGACCAAGATAATTCCTCATCTTCTCCAGAGTCTGGAAGTATGAATGAGAGTGTGAATGTGTGCGTGATCTAATGATTAAAACCTAACGTTGACGAGGAGTTAACACCTTCAACGTGTTCCAAAGGAGAACAGCCGCCCATATGACCATTGTAGTTAAAGGCGGGGTATAAATGGAACAAATAAAAAAAAAAGAAGAAAATACAAACGGATTTTTTTGCGAGTGGGCTCAGAGGAGCTCAAGATATGTGTTGATGCTAAAATCACGACATAAAATTGTTGGGTTGGAATGCAGTACATCTGTAAACAGAGAAAGTAAGTAGAGAAAGTAAAAAGAGTATCTTTCATTTTAAAGCGTTTATAAGTGCAGCATTTTGTGCTTTAATATATATAATTTCTGCCTATGTAACACTCGACAAACAAGGTATAGTTATGAACATATCAAAAATATAATATAATTTCAGTAATATCATGCCAAGAAGTGAAAATTATGCCCGCCTCGGTAGCGTGTGTGCCTCACCTTCAAGAGGTCCCGAGTTCAAATCTCGGTCAGTATGGGTTACCTGCATAAGGTTTTTTCCGGGTTTTCCCTTATCCTGAAAGACGAATGTCGGGTAATTCTAAGCTCTATGGACCCTGAGCTCATATCAGCATCATTTCACCCATTCCATTCATCGTCCGATATGACTAACGTTGGAGGATGTAAATTACAAAAAACACTAAAAATTATGTAGTTAAATCAGCATTGTTTCACGCATTTTTGAGGAAATAGAATATATTACTTATTTTAGTTCAACTGCTTCAGTTCTACATATGTGCACGACTTGTTGAAAAGTTTGGTATTTTACCTAATTTTTATTTAATTCCAAATACAAAACATCTTTCTTTTTATTCAAGGGAACTTAAAGCATACTTTTTTAAAATAATGTTATCAAATTTTGAATCCAATGCTATTACTTTCTTTATCCTACATAGATGGCAGAGGTATTTGTAAAATTTAGTAGCTTTGTTTAAATGTCACATAACATGATTTCCTTCTAAATTATTTGCTGTGACTGTTTTTATCTATTTTGATTCATTTTGTTCCTATCGATACCATCTAATAAACTTGCACTTATAAAAGTTGTACAGATGCATATAATGTTAGAGCGGTTATTAAACTAACGAATGGAAAGAAAATAGTCCTCGATGTGCTTGTTAAATATTGACATGCAGTGCGTGAATATACATTAAATTCAGTAACGAGTGAAATTTGATATTGAGAGTTAGCTATTGAAAACATACCCCAGATGTGTTGTGTAAAATTGTTTATAATTGAAAAGTTATAAATATCTGACTATACAATTTTGATGATGATGTAACTAATATGGGAAGTACATCAACAGGCGGTTATGTGCTTAGAAAAATACAGAATGCTCTCAATAAGCAATATATGGATAATTTATTGATATAAATAAATGGATATTTATATATTATTGATTGGCTTATATGGGCAGATAAAGAATGCAAGACCAGATAATATGCTAGGAAAGCTGATATGCATTTAAAAATTGTATTGCTGTAAGACAGCAAAACAGCATTACAAACTTACGTACTGAATTACCGCAAAGCAAAAACCTGAATGTAGGATAAATTTGAGCTTATACTTTACGTTATTACAACAGTAATATGATTACTTTTTCTCTTTTAAGTTTTACTTTCTCTTCGTAAGGCCCATTTCCTTTCCTCGTATCATTTATACTTTTGAAAGAAGTATCATTTTAAATGATAATAATAACAGAGCACTTCTCAACATTATAATACAATCCTTATTTTTATTAATAAGTGAAGAATAGCCTAAAGAAAAAAATCATGCTCCAGGGAATGAGCAACACGAAAAGCAATTCACAGCTGTATCCGATACTGCCGTAACCTCCTGACATCTAGCGGAGCGATGCACAACTGCTACCCTACCCAAACTCTACGCAGGAAATGTCGCTTTGGTCGAAGGTGTCAACAAACTACATGTAAGTTACGTGTAAATTCTTGTTTCCATGCTGTAACGCTCAAAAGCATCTGGCCAGTTGTCTAATATAACTATGTGCATTTAAAGGAAGACAAACCTTAAAGGACCTAATATAGAATGAGTAGCAAAATCAGATATCATCGTCGTCGTTTAGACACCTCTTTCCCTTTTTCCTTTTTTCCCCTCTTGTGCTTCTTCTTCTTCGTCGTCGTCTTCTTCTTCTTCTTCTTCTTCTTCTTCTTCTTCTTCTTCTTCTTCTTCTTCTTCTTCTTCTTCTTCTTCTTCTTCTTCTTCTTCTTCTTCTTCTTCTTCTTCTTCTTCTTCTTCTTCTTCTTCTTCTTCTTCTTCTTCTTCTTCTTCTTCTTCTTCTTCTTCTTCTTCTTCTTCTTCTTCTTCTTCTTCTTCTTCTTCTTCTTCTTCTTCTTCTTCTTCTTCTTCTTCTTCTTCTTCTCTTCTTCTTCTTCTTCTTCTTCTTCTTCTTCTTCTTCTTCTTCTTCTTCTTCTTCTTCTTCTCTCTTCTTCTTCTTCTCTTCTTCTTCTTCTTCTTCTTCTTCTTCTTCTTCTTCTTCTTCTTCTTCTTCTTCTTCTTCTTCTTCTTCTTCTTCTTCTCTTCTTCTTCTTCTTCTTCTTCTTCTTCTTCTTCTTCTTCTTCTTCTTCTTCTTCTTCTTCTTCTTCTTCTTCTTCTTCTTCTTCTTCTTCTTCTTCTTCTTCTTCTTCTTCTTCTTCTTCTTCTTCTTCTTCTTCTTCTTCTTCTTCTTCTTCTTCTCTTCTTCTTCTTCTTCTTCTTCTTCTTCTTCTTCTCTTCTTCTTCTTCTTCTTCTTCTTCTTCTTCTTCTTCTTCTTCTTCTTCTTCTTCTTCTTCTTCTTCTTCTTCTTCTTCTTCTTCTTCTTCTTCTTCTTCTTCTTCTTCTTCTTCTTCTTCTTCTTCTTCTTCTTCTTCTTCTTCTTCTTCTTCTTCTTCTTCTTCTTCTTCTTCTTCTTCTTCTTCTTCTTCTTCTTCTTCTTCTTCTTCTTCTTCTTCTTCTTCTTCTTCTTCTTCTTCTTCTTCTTCTTAGCCATTTCAAGTTTGTGATCCAGTTTCGCTGGCTTTCTTATCTCATTCAATCACATGGCGTAACTTCAGTACAATTAAAAAAAGAAAGAAGAGAAAAACTGAACGCACTCACATGACGTTCTTTACTTGCTCTTGTACAAACAACTTACTTAAGATCTCTTCTCTTGTATCTACTTCATCTTAACCCAGATAGACATTTGTAGAAAAATTTTATTACAAATTTTTGCAAGATTTCTCTTGTTTTAATTTTCGTTTTGTGCAATCCTCTAATACACTACAGTGACTCCTGGAAGTATTTGATTCTTCTTAACCCTGGTATACACAGCTATTACTATTTACGGGGTGCGTGCGCACCCACAAGGAAAAACACTTGCTGCTGAAAATTAGCCGGCCCTCGTAGCCATGGTTGTTAGAGCGTCTGTATGTCTCTAGCATTCCGCCGCGTAGAGGGATGCGGATTTTAGTCCCGACTTGGGCATGGGTGTTTGTGTGTATAGTGTATATGTGTGAAACTACAGAAAACGGATAAGAAAATAAACGAAAACAATAAAAAACGGTTAAATAAGGAAAACAAATTATATGTATATATGCATATATATATTAATAAAAAATAAACGAAGTTATTAATACACGCATAAGTAAATGGGAAACGAAGTATAATAAGGCCTGACACTATTGTGAATAACAGGTTCGTAAGGTAAGAATACAATCGTATATTTTTACCAGCAAAACTTGTACACCAACAATACTTACATAAAATTAATATCCTATTCCTGGAACGAAATTATTTCGGAGGGGAACATGGTCCCTACATTTTACTTCAATTGAAATTACCACCAACAGGCCAGGACAAGGGATATCCCACCCTGCTGCGGTTCGGAAACTGTCCCAGCACGAGGCATGAGTTCGGAGAGCGGCAACCGTTCTATCGGAGGAGGTAGTGATTTACTCAGAGCATATCATCTTGCCATGCATCGCCGATACCCCCGCCAACACCTCTACCCTGAAAGAGGCCGCCAGAGGAAAGTTGATGTGAGATATTCACTAAATCTAGGACTGTCAACCCTAAAAGTCATTTTGAAACACACATGTCTCACTGGAAGAAATAAAAGTGAAAGATATGCAACAGTATCCCCACAACAAAACAGAAACACAGGACTCTAACTACCTGGAAATCACAGCCACTAATGCATACTGGGTGACCGCGCACCCGAGGGTGATGGCCAATGCCAGAGGCTGACAGTAAAGTCGTTAACTAATGGACAGAGCTAATGTTTAGGTCGCATTAGGAAAGTACAGTGATCAACGGCACCTAGTGAAACATATGTTAAAAGATACGAACATTTGAAAAAGTATGACGTGTGCCTACGTACTCCGTATGTGTTCCAGGGTTAAAATTACTCCAATCAAGACAGAAAATGAGAAAAGCCTAATTTTTATATGTAGAAATAAATTAACATATGTTATATTCAATATTTTAGAAACTGAGCCGGGTTTTCAGCTATGGAATACACGGGCAATTTATAAGTATTCGGTAGAATAACCTTTGTGGTTTATCCTTGTAATCTCAGTTAAAATCGTTTAAAATGCTTTTTCCATTTTTGAAAGATCATGAATTCGGTATTTTTCTGAGTTTTCATTTTTAAGTTATGTAGTTCCTTCTGTCTTTGGCTCTCTGTCTGTCTGTGTGTCTGTCTCAGACACATACATGAAAACCTTTCTAAAATTACTTTTTTATTTGGCGGCCTCATGTATTCCTCTTAACTACTTCTGGTAAATCCAAGATATCCACTTTTTGCGTGGTATGTATAAGCTTTTATGACTATTAGGTACGTGGTAGTGAAAGTAAAGATTTAGAACAAATAACCAAATTCAAAATGCATGATTATTATGATACAGTTTTGTTGTTCAATTGCCTTAAGTTAGTTTTCCACAAGGTTGTAGTTGTCATTTAAGTTTCCGTTGTAATGGAACACAGTTTTTGTGGAATGTCCTCTTAAAAGTGGGCCAGTAGCTTATTTCACAAATATGAACTCTTTCAGGGGCAAGTACATCTTCTATTATTTGTATTTACAGAGGTCAAGAATTCAAAGTTGCAATATCATCGTAAGCAGATGCTTTGAGGCTCCCTAAAGCATATCAAGACAAAAACTAATAATACCATAATTAGTATTTATGTTCAGTACGTTAACAAAAGTACGACAGAAAAATTTAAAATATACACTTTACGTCAAACTACCCTTTAAAAGGAAAAAAAATTTGTTATTTTTAGTTTTCTCAAAAATGCCATCAAAGCTTCATTAAAATTTCAGATATTCCGAACATTTACATTCCAAGAAAAGCATATTTTGGTATTCCTAAAAATACCACGCGAAGACTTCTTCATTCTGAATAAATTTTGAAGCTTATATACCTTAATAAATAGACAGAAATATAGCTTCATATAATGTCATGTGCCTACAATTCACAATTTGTCATTTATATGTTTTGTGCATTAACTACTTAAGAGATATATTTATCATTCTTGAGAATGTTCAGATATGCTACTATACATTTTACAGTTACTGCCAGGCCATTGTTTGCCTGCTTACCTCTCACTCTCTCCCTACCTCCCTCCCCCGCTCTCTCTCTTGATATATACAAGCTATTCGTTAAAATATTCCAATGAAGAGAGTCATCTGAAAGTTATCAGCTCAAAATTGGATGACTAGTTAAGTACAATGACAATTGCTGTAGCCAAGACTGAAAAAAAAGACAATAAGGTAAAGAGTTGACGTGGGTAGCAGTTTTCGATATGTCGCAGCACCAAGTTGGACTGGATTGGATTATTCGGCACTACGACTAGTCCTGATCTATTGCACCTATGCCCCAAGTGGAACATCCTCAAGAGGAAGGATGAGGTGAGAGGAGACAGAAGGTGGCCGTCCCAAGGAGTCACGATAGTACAGAGGGCAGGGTTCCTAAATTTTTACCAGTTGGAAATCCCCGGCAGGCCAGACTGGCAGTTCATCCTACTACGGTCTTGAAACGGCCGCAACAGACAGCAGACCGTCCTATAGGAGGAAGAAGTTTTACTCAGAGTATATCGTCCTGCCTTGCACCGCCGAGACATCACCGACATTTCTACCCTGAAGGAGACTACCAGATGAGAGATGATGTGAAATGATTATGGAGGGACAGGAAATTCATGGGAAGTAATGAAGCTACCCAGCATTCGCCTGGCAAGCGAGGAAAGACCCCGAAAAAACCCCATGGGTCAGGTACGTCGGCCACGGGAATCGAGCCCGAGCCTCCCGAATGTGAGCCACAGACGCAACCGCCTGAGCCATCACTCTCAGCACTAAGCTAATATTCAGGGTGTAGAGAACAAGCGTTCTGTGCATTCTTTAAGACTAACATATTTACAAGTTCTATAAAGGAATTTCTTCAACGACCAGCTGAGGTAAGTACCTGAAATTTGACCAACATAATACAATATCTTTATACGATAGGCACAAAAAGGAATTATCAAAAAGCGGAATGATGGACGCGATAGATAGGTTAACACCAATAGCGTGTGTAGAGTTTAATCGATCAGAAATGTTTAACCATCAAGGTAACTAACGCGCATCCTCTTCCCTGCCCGCCTCGATAGCGTAGATGGCAGTGTCTGCCTCACGTTCAAGAGGTCTCGAGTTCGAATCTCGGTGAGGGTGAGTTACGTGGATAAGGTTTTTTCCGCGGTTTTCCCTCATTCTGAAAGACGAACGTTGGGTAGCTGTAAGCTCCATGGACCCCGGATACATTTGAGCATCATTTCACCCATTTCATTCACCGTCCGATATGACTTAACGTTGGAGGACGTAAAATTAAAAAAAAAAAAATTCTCTTCCCTGTCCTTTAGGACAGTTGACGCATGGCGGTAGCAGGAAAGTTTATGCATTCCTGAAATTAATCAAAATATTGTAATATTGTAATTTTGGCCAATTAAGTAGAATTAATTGAAAATTCAGAGGAAAGAAGGGAAATCGCCTTCTGGTAGCTAAGACACACTGAAACATCATCTGAATGGCAACATACTGAATGGGATGGCTCTGCGGTATCATGTGAGGCTCACATTCCTGAGATCCCGGGTTTGATTCCCTTTGTATCTATCACTCTGGACTTGAAATTTGCCATGGTTTTCTTCTTGCTCTTAGCCCAATATTGGTTGATTTAAATGATCTTGCAGATTTTTGTCATTTCGTTTCTTATCATCAGGACTAGGAAGTTCGTACCGCTCGCCGTTCCCTATGCAGGTTGCGATCGACCTTCTCCCGGCATCCAAACAAGTCATAGATAAGAAACGCACAGCGGAGAGGCATTGAAATCGGTTGCCCAGAGAGAAAAAAATGACTTATGAGACATTCGTAAATGCACATCTATTAAGATCATTATGTACAACATACAAATTCTTATATAGTACATACGGGTTTGTCTCTGGTTCATCTCATTATTTAAATAGGCACTTTGTGGCAACACCCAAGCAATTACAACGCGGATTGTAACATTTCCTGATGGAATGTAAAATAATACCCGAATAATAAAATTAATTTCTTAAAAATCTGAGAACTCTTACTAAACAAAGTGCCAAATCAGGGATTTTACTACATATTTACTCATCTGCAGCCGTATTACTAAAAACAATAATGTATCTCTGAAGCCTTTCAAATGAAAAACTCAATATATGTCCCGTCAAACAAGATTTAGTTGATTGATCATCTGTTGCGAATTCGTTAATGATTTCAGCTAATTCAGTTTCTCGATCTAGCTTCTCTTTTCTCCATGTTTGCTGAAGTATCCCACTGAAATGTAAATCTAAATAAGGAAGTAAATAAAGACATGAATAAATACACTTCTAGAAAACATACAATGGTTGTACAACAAATGAGTTGCTCGTCTTTGAAACACAACAAAGATAATATTCAAATGTCTTCCTTCCTACCAAGGTGCTCTGTGTCATGCAGTTACACCTGTTTTGCAGTAATGAGTTGCATTCTACGATGAACCTTGCCCTTGCTAGTAGCTCTGCGTTGTATAGCCATGCCTGGCCGCTCTTGAACATTGTTCAAGGAAATCGGTACCAACTTCCTAGCTCTGCTTATCGTGTTTAAGGGAATGCAGCACCGAAATTGGCTAAAATATGGAGAAAAAAAATTTGTTTTGTTTTTGAGGTAATAAAATAGTATCATAATCCAACTAAATTTATGAGTTTCAGGCATTTAAATACCTTCACATGACAATTCAAATTCCCGTGCCCACGTGCATGACGGCTCTTGGATTCACAGAATTCTGTCATTTGAGTTCGATTGAACACTGCTGCAGAAGAGAGAAGGAAGAGGCAAGAGGGTCCAAATTATTTGTCTGGAGGGTTCTAGTCTACTTCAAGGCATGTAGCTGAGAAGGAAAATGTTTTGGATTTTAAAATTTGATTTACTCAATTATAGCTTTCTTCAACATTTTTTGTCATTCAAAATGTTCCACACGATGCAGTTTTTATTCAGTCCCTCTAAAATTTTAACACAGGTTCTTAGAAAGCAAACAAAGGTTTCTATCATATGAACTTTTAATATTCATCATTTTTTGAAGTTATTGATATATAAAAACAAAGGTTTCATCATTCTTTGGCTTTATTTGTTTACTCCATACCTAATGCTTTCTCCTCTGTATTTAAAGGCAGTATAAGAAATTCATATGATAGACATTTTCTTCATAACCATCTGAATATTGTTTAGTAATAGAAAAATTAAAATTTTGAAAATTTTCATCACATGGAGCCTAAATATTGAACTTCACAAATTAATTACTCAAAAACTATTGAAGATACAACAACCAAATTTTGAATTTTGTGTCCACTATGCATCAGAACTAAGTGGTAAACATTTCAGCAAGATTGGTTGAAAATTTCTGGATTTTGTGTTTTCGGTGATGCATTCCCTTAAGAGTCAAAGAAAGATCTTGCGAGGGGACGGCAGACAAGATCCTAGTGATGGAATTTACCTTATTTACATGACGTTCGGTGGTGTTTAGGACACTCAGAACTCTTCGTGAGAAGCAAACCTGTGTACAAGGTCCCGCTGGTGTCAGCATGGAATATTGTAATCGTTGGAAATCTTGCCTGTACCTGATCTGCTGCTCCAGATCACTTGGTGTATTTAACTTGATCCCTTCCTTCAGGATATTTCCGGAAGCCGAAGAGGCCTTTCTGTGCGATTAAGTGCCAAAATCCTCCTACGCCTCTAAATAATTAAAAATGGAAATGGAAACTGGAAATATTCACAATGTTTGTCAAATCCAGCTTTCCCCAAACCACTTTTTTCTCTCCTTTGAACTAAATGTGCAATAATTTGTCAGTTATTATTGGACTGGTCTGTTTACCACTTCGCAAGAACAGAAGAACAGGTGACTATAAGATGTCCTTTACTTATACAAGGTGTTAGAACTACATTAGCCGCAGATGTCTGATCAGTGCATGATCGCAGGTATCTGACATTTACCAACCGTTAGGTTCCATGAGTCTGCTGGACCCACATAACATTTACATATGAACCTTCATGACAGTACATTAATTATATTCCACCGAAGAACTGTTGTCAAGGTATTTAATTCAGCATTCATGAATAATAGTAAGTGACGCTTGTTAACATTAACTGAACATTTTCTTGCTTGCGAAAGTCATCTTACATGTTGCTGAATAATATTGTGCATTGAGAATGTTCCTTGCTGCGAAATAATTACTAAAGCGGCTATGTCTATATACGGAATAACACAAGTAACCCATGCTCTTAAGTGAACCCCGTATACGTACTTACATTCTATCCAAAAATGCGATACCGAGATTTCTCCGAAAATACATTTTTGAGACATCCTGATTCCAAAACAGTATTTTAGAAAATGGTCTGCATGCAAGTGTAAATAAATAAAACATAGGCTAAATATCAAACTTGGTGTACGATACGAAGATTTTCAAATATCTCTCTCTCCCTCTGAAACTACTCTATACTAGGAATATTATTCGACATTTTTTATTTTCTCAAAAAGGGCTCCAGAGAATTTGAGTAATTATCTAATGTTTATATAATTTCATAACTAATAAAAATGGATCCATAATCTTCTGGGAATAATCCCTAAAGCTTTCTTCGTTATGAATAACTTTTGCATAGTTAATAATTCGTAATACATGAAAAAAGAATTTGCAAGGGAACTATCACTGCTAACACCTGCACGTGCCTGCAAATTTCATGGCCTCACCGCTGTCGTATGTGGGACACGTATGTCTCAAAACCTAGGTGAGTCATATACGATGGAAGGGGACCCGAAAATGAGTCCACAATACATAGGAACACATATAGATAAGACACGGAGAAGTGCATCAAATGAATGAACTGAATTAAAATATCCAAAATTTTGCAGATATGCCTCTGTGTCTGCTTAAAAATAAGCACACATATGTGGAGATGCCCAACACTTATAAGGTTCTGTCTGTTGTATTCGATATTTCCTTGCTTATCATTGATTAAAATTAACACAAATTTATGTCTTTCATTTATCTGACTTCATCTGCTTATTCTCGTACAGATTATTCTTACAAACGCTATTTACCTTTTTTGATTTACTTTCCTCAAATTTAAGTATATTGGATCAATGAAATGGGTGAAATGATACTCAAGTGAACCCAAGGTCCATAGAGCTAAGCGTTAGCGACATCCGTCTTTTAGGATAAAGGAGAACCCCGGGAAAATCTTATCCAGGTAACTCAGCGTGACCGAGATACGAACTGGGACGTCTTGAACTGAGGATCTACGCCCCTAAGAGGTATATTGCTTATTAATATAGATAAACATTTGAAGAATTTGTTTAATTCTATATTTGCTTATAAGTTTAATAGGATTAAAGGAATACCGTAGGATTTAAGCCACAGTCAGATCTTTAACAGCAGGTCACTATATTACAGCTTGAAATGGTGTTCATTTTACATTGGAAAGAAGACAGACAGAAAGAAAGAAAGAAAGAAAGAAAGAAAGAAAGAAAGAAAGAAAGAAAGAAAGAAAGAAAGAAAGAAAGAAAGATGGAAGGAAATAAGTAAATTAAGAATGAAAGAAAGAAAGAAAAGGAAAGGAAAAAGAAAAAAGGAAAGAAAGAAATTAATGGCTTGCTATTTTAGAAAGTGTAAGTATTTTAAAACCAATAATAAAGAATATCTTGGAAGTGAATAACTCGTACATGATTTAATGCATCTCTTACAGTTTACAGTTACGCAAAGGACATTTAGAATAAAGAGTACTTCAGAGTCTATTTTCAGAAAATTGAAGATATATACTTTATTTTTCATAAAAATATCTTTAAACATAATATGTTTATTCAGAATAGTTAGAACTATTTTTGAGATAAACAAAATTGTCAAAATGTGACCCCATTAAGGGCTAGTTTGAGATGGAGAATTTTCTTTAAAATCTTTCTGTAGCATGATTGGAATATAAAAACCCTAATACCAGATGTATTAGGCAACTTTTTCGTTTTTTTTTTTTATTTCTGCTGTTGAGAGATTCATATATTGTTATATACATGGACCTCTAATTAATAATCTGATGTGTTACATTTAGATATCTTTCTTACCCATTCATGAACAAACTGTATTTAAAAGATTATTGTTTTATACACTTAATTTAAGTCAAGAATGAAACCTTCATGAAGGGTTTTATTACATATTCCTTGTAGTTACAATGAAAATGGGGGATACTTAGATTAAGCGATACTCAAATCGTTCAATAATGATCACTATATGAGGACTTCGGAATTTCGTTCTCTTTACATGACCACGAGCGGGCACAACGATTTCCTAATTGAGAAAAGTTTAAGTATTGGAAAATACAATTTAATAACAGAAAATAATTCGGAACTTGTTAATCTATAAATAAAACATGAATTTCACACAATACGTCAAAGAGTTTCGCATTTCCATAGTAATACTTTGTCTATCTCTTTTGGTTGGTAAATTAAGCAAATGTTTCCAAAATGAAGTGAACTCCAGAGACTATTTCTAGAGAATTAAATATATGGGTTGCATTTGCCACAAAATTAAATTATACATACAGTACTCTAATAAAAAAAATTTTAGTCATTTTTAAACTTTATTTTTCTTAACTAATCTTTGTGTCATATCCTCAAAAGAAACTGAAATTAAATAAATACATAGTTTGGTGTTTAATTGCTTTTTGTTTTTAAATGATTGTTTCTTATCCACTAGGTCTCACAAGGGTTATTTCTGGTGAAATGTAGATATGGAATTTTTGTGTGGAACCTAATACCTTCTCTACCTAATAAACACGTAGTAAAAAAGTAAAAGTGCCCTTTGAGTTCAATAAGCCTGAAAACGTATGTTCCCAGTGAAATTTCGTCGGAATACAATATTTACATTCTTAATATATGAAGTGAAAAAAAACATCAAAATTAAGTTGGCTGATATAGGAGGAGAGAAACCGTATCCGTCTATGGAGGGAAAGAGATATGCATTCAATACAGTACCACTCTGGGCTAGGGAAAGTGTTCCATGATACGAAAGGGGAATTCTGTAGTAGAAACATAAATAAGAAATGTTTAGCAATCAAACATACCCTAGCATTTAAGGCATTCCAGAAGGGTAAAAGTTCTTGAAATTTGTGTTTTCGGGCTTCTTGTTTTGTTTGTATTTCAGCTTTAGAATAATGTATCACTTACGTGGTTTACTCAGTTTTAAACCTATTTCTTCTTAATGAAAACTCCCAAACCATTGAATTTACTGTGGTAATTTAATCAAATTTTGCCTTACTGAGGGATGCTTAATATTCAGGAGGGATATTTTAAACTTGGCCAGTCAGTTGGGTCCGTTACTTTAGTGATGTCACTACAGATACCAAGTTATTGATTTCCAGTGCAATATTATTTATTATATGTGCTTATGAATGAACTTTTATTTTGCGGTTGCATTATATAATTGACATTTATTGTTAAAATGGGTAGAAGAAGGAATTTAACCCTTAGAAAGGAACATCTTTTTACCCCTTTATGAGGAACATCCGTCTCAGAGATGGATACATTTCTTATACGTATACAAGGAACATCCGTCTATGAGCTGGTTATATTTGTTTTAAATGTTTTACACACTAACTTAATGCAATACATATAACTGTATATTACAACGGTTTGTGTAGAACTAAGCAAAATATGAAGTTTATAATGACACAATGGATGAAAATAACATTATAAGTCAGCAACACAAGCATTGAACTGTTTTCTTGAGCACTCTAAACACGTTGAAGTGCACTTGATGCACTTGTAATTTGTCATTCTCTTCTTCTTATAAGGGTAATAACGACAGTTCTTCCTTTCTGGTAACCTATTTCTCCTTATTGTCCCTGTGCTGATCCTTCTTCTGGAGTCCTGATTTCTCTACTTGGAATTGATGTGTAGTATCAATTTCATTCAAGGCTTCCACCATATGATTTTACAAACCATCAGGTAGATTTTCCACCTTCATTATTTCTTGTAAATGAATTTTCATTAAGATATTCCAAGGGAATATCTGAAATTAAATCTGCTCACGTTTTGGCTTTTTCAAAATGTTTATACAGGACATAAGCGTTGTTGGAACTTACTGCAACCAAATGACAGGATATCGTCGAGTTGTAAAAAGAAATAATTTCAGTCTTACCAGTCACGTATCAGTTTACTCGGTATAGTGCATGAATGACAATAAAATAACTGATTTTGACCTCTTTGGTACATAAGAAAGAAGTGTATATTGCTTTGTGTATCCATATATAACATGCTCCTACGGGTCTGGCCTTGTTAGTGCGATTCGAAAAAGTATTCGGTTTACTACTCTTTGTAGGTACCTAAAATTACAAAAATAAATGCTGAGGTAATCGTAAGAATAAATATTACGATCTCATAATAAACATATTTACACAAAGGGAAAAAGTGCTTTTTACATTACAAGGAACATCTGTCTAAGAGACGGGTATTTTAAGTTACCCTGTGAGGAATATTCGTCTATCAGGCGACGTGTTCCCTAAAGAATGGCTTCTTCCGGTAGCAACAATCACCTAATATAATGAATTATATGCTCTCACTGCAGGCAAAGCCTGAATGAAGACTCCCTGAAGAGATTCATAAATATGTTATCTGGTAGCAAAAAAATGAAAGTGTATCCACCTGCAAGACGAATATTCCGTTCTAAACGTTGAAAGTATTCAAGAAAAGGAAGAATGTTGGTAAGGCTAAAATAGCTGCCGCAACAAATAATGTAAGTTATAACCTCCAATCTAGATCAACTAAGGTAGGCCTAATTCCAGCTAACATATGTAGCTCTAATAAGAAACTTAAAGACAACGTAGAGCAATACAGTAATTTATTAAAAGAGAAAGGATTAGGCCTCTAATAAAGCATTTAGAGCTGTGGAGTAGAGAACAAGGCAGCACAGAAGAGGATGCAAGATGGAACTGGAGGTTCACCAAGCATATGGTTCAGAAGTGCACTGAAAACTTTAGAGGCCCTTTTCTCTAAGTTACAACTTTAAAGGGGTATATAATGTAGCTTTTCTCAATTTGTAGAACATATATTGCTTTGGAAGTTTCAGGACATGTTTATTGTAACATTATTCTTATTGCAAAACAATAGTTTTAAGAATCAGAAACTATTTCCTGGATTTCATAAAAATATATACTAGGGTGGGTCTTTTTTCTCCTTACTTGCCGAGAAAATTGAATCCAATTTACATAGCTTGAAAACTACAACATTGGCGATTAATTTGTCACTATTCAATATAATCTCCGTCCTTTTCCACAGTTTTGGTTCACCTTTTAACTAGGGCATGTATTCCAGTGTGGTAAAACACACGGTCTTGCTTCCTAAGCCATTGACGCAAGGACGTTTTCACAGCCTCCTCATCTTCAACATGAATCCCACGATGAGCTTCCTTTAGTGGCCCGAACAGATGGAAGTCTGATGGTGCCAGGTCAGGGCTATATGGGGGTGAGGTAAGTCTTGCCATCCCAATTTCTCAATTTCTGCAGTGGTGTAACGACTGGTGTGTGATCTTGCATTGTCATGCGAAAGAAGAAGATCCACCATAGTTTTTGTTGGGCGAACTCGGCGAAGACTTGCTTTCGGCTTTTTGAGAGTTCTGACGTATTGGACAGAATTTATTGTGCATCCCTGCTCCAAAAAATCAATCATAAGCACATCCTCTGCATCCCAAAGTGCTGTCGCCAATGCTTTCCCTGCCGAACACTGAGTTTTGAATTTCTTGTTTCTTCGGTGACGTTGTGTAATGCCATTCCATTGACTGCCTCTTTGATTCAGGTTAAAAAAAAAAAAAAAAAAAAAAAATGAACCCACGTTTCGTCTCCAGTAACAATATTTACCAGAAACTCCTCTCCCTCCAAATTGAAGCGCTGCAAGTGCTCGGAGGCTATTGTTTTCCTTGTTTCTTTGTTTTGGGTGGTTAAGATTCTTGGTACCCAACGTGAACAAACTTTTGAGTAACCCAGTTGTTGAATAATCGTCATCACACTGCCTTTACTGCTGGAGGTAATGCGACAGAATTCACCTGTTCTTACCCGGCGATCACCACGAATGATGTCATCGACTCGCTGAATGTTGCATGGAGTCACTGCAGTCACCGGCCTGCCGCTTCGCTTTTCATCTGCCAATTGTGTTTGCCCTTTAGCTTCGTTACAGCGACGAACCCATCGTCTAACAGTGCTGACATCCACCGTTGCATCACCATAGACATTTTTTAGCCTTTCGTGAATGCGAATTGGCGTTTCACCTTCCGCAGTCAAAAAATTCAATCACAGAACGCTGTCTAATACGAATGTCGATGTCAGCCATTTTGCAAGAGGATGCAGTGCTGCCACCTGTTGACTTAGGAGGTTACTACTGCAGGAGAAGAAGGTTTGAGGAATTGCGCCAAATTCAAAGTTTTCATATAACTTATTTATTTATCTATTTAACTTAATAGATTAAGAGAAAAGCTACATTAAATATAATTAATTTAACATTGCAAGGATAAGGCCTCTGGTGTGCCTTAAACGAAACAATGGAAGAGTGGTTACAATGATGCAGGCGATTCTCTTAATCTCGTATATTGTGGAGTCTCCTCTCGGCAAGATTTGGTAATAGTAAAAATATCAATAATGACAACAGAGGCAACAGTAGTAGCAGTAGCAGTAGTAGTAATACCAGCAACAATAGTAGGAGTAGCAGGCGTAGTATTGTAGTAGTATTAGTAGTAGTGTAGTAGTAGTAGTAGTAGTAGTAGTAGTAGTAGTAGTAGTAGTAGTAGTAGTAGTAGTAGTAGTAGTAGTAGTAGTAGTAGTAGTAGTAGTATAAAATTGGCAGCTTAATTGTGAACATGCTGCTTTAATCGAAACTCACGTACCATCTATGAGTGGCTAAGGTTCCATTCATTAAATTTACTTGACAAATTATTTTGTCCCATTCCGTTAGGAAAGTGAGAATCTCTCACAATATCCTGCTATGTAAATTAGTTGTGAAAATAGGTGCGAGCCCTGCGGAATGTGCTGAAGGTAGTGGTAAAACAAGACCTACCTCCTGTGGCGACCACACATAAAGGCGGCGCGTGTAATGGCCAGCAAGATGAGAGTTGTGAAATGCAAATTAAAATAAAATATTGCCTTGGAGTCGCAAATAATCGTTAAGTTATACAGCGTAGAAGGAAAGGCTCTTTTTGAAATTAACTGATCCGCCAGGCAATTTCTTTCTCCATGTACCCACATATCAACTCGCTAGCATCTGTCATCTTCCATTTTTTGTAGCAGAACTATCAAAAGTTTAGTCATCACATTCACTTAATGAGGTTCTCGAAAGCCGCAATCCATTAACTCAGGAAGAGTTAATAGATCGGGGACATCGCTGAGTGAGCGAAGTATGGTGGGGAAATAACGTATTCCATAGCAATAACTTTCTCTGCGATTTCTGTTTCATTCCTTGAAAAAAAAAAAAAAAAATGCATTGATTCCTTGAAGAAGAAAAAAACAGACAAACAAAACAAAAAATATGAAGGGAGTTTCTCTTCACCGAATGTCCACGTTCTTAGTCCACAAATTTGTTTGCGATACTGGTTTGCATTACTCTAATTCAAGTTAATGAATAATTCACTGGAAGCATTAGTTCTACCACATGGCGTTAAGTTGTATGCAGAATACAAACACCAAATTATTCAAAGGTGTTGACTATTTTTAAAATATGCACAACTCTACAAGCCGTTGAAGATCTGTGCCAACGTAGGTACGCAAATTAGAATAACAATGAATCCCAATTCATTAACTGTTGGCAGAAATAATGTTATATCTATCAGCCTCACACCTGAAGTTGCTAATTTGGAAAATTCTCTCGTCACTGGACAACATTTGGATTACAATATATTTCAATTTCATAATTAGGCTTTTCTTCTGCATGAATCTATACAAACGTTTGCAGAAATAGTTTTGATGCATCTCATTGTTCGAAATGCTTTCTCCTAGCCGTGGAGAGGGAGATAGGGTTTATTAGTCATACCACGTATATTGCCCGCCTCGGTAGCGTGGTGGTAGCATGTCTGCTTCACGTTCAAGAGGTTCCGAGTTCGAATCTCGGCCAGGGTGAGTTACCTGGATAAGGTTTTTCTTTTCCGCGGTTTTCCCTTATCCTGAAAGGCGAATGTTGGGTAACTCTAAGCTCTATGGACCCCGGACTCATTTGAGCATCATTTCACCCATTCCATTCATCGTCCGATATGACTTAACGTCGGAGGATTAAATTACAAATAAAAAAATACCAGGTGTAGCCTCAAAGATCCACTTGTATTTCTTTATGAGATTTAAAAATTTAATTTATTTCTAGCTCTCTAGAAAATATAGTTCCAACACATCTCTTAAAATTTAGTCTTAAGAAAGTAATCACAATGTAACGAAAACGTCATTAACTTTATACGTTTATACTGACATAACGAAGTCGCAGCGACACACTCAGGGATGCAAACTAAATATTCAGATTAGAGGCATCTTATCACTTTATGATGGAATATTAAATTAAAACAAACAGTGTGATTTTAATTATCACGGCTTTCATATTATGAACTTCATATACACTTTTTCTCTCATCTTATCTTATTATTATTATTATTATTATTATTATTATTATTATTATTATTATTATTATTATTATTATTATTATTATTATTATTATTATTATTATTATTATTATTATTATTATTATTATTATTATTATTATTATTATTATTATTATTATTATTATTATTATTATTATTATTATTATTATTATTATTATTATTATTATTATTATTATTATTATTATTATTATTATTATTATTATTATTATTATTATTATTATTATTATTATTATTATTATTATTATTATTATTATTATTATTATTATTATTATTATTATTATTATTATTATTATTATTATTATTATTATTATTATTATTATTATTATTATTATTATTATTATTATTATTATTATTATTATTATTATTATTATTATTATTATTATTATTATTATTATTATTATTATTATTATTATTATTATTATTATTATTATTATTATTATTATTATTATTATTATTATTATTATTATTATTATTATTATTATTATTACTTTTTTTGCAAGGAAGTAACTTATGCTCCCATAAGCCATTTTATGTTACCATTTTTCTATTGCTTATGTACAAAATTCAATAATGATAGCCGCTTTTAACATAATTCTGCTTGTTTTTAACTTACACAGGGAGGGCCAAATTGACATGCAGGAACTCACAATTTCGAAATGTATTTTATTAGATTATGTTTCATTATTTATTTCGGTGAATAATGATCAAGTGGACGCCTGCTGAAATATTTTATGTTCAGGAAGCTTTCTTCTGTAGGGATACTCTCATCATTACTTTTTACATCATCTTATCTCAACAGATGAAGTTTATTTTCACTTGAATCGATATGTAAACAGACAAAACTGTAGATTTTGGGCTAGACAGAACCCTCACCTCTTATATGAACCATCCTTGCACATTGCCAAAGTCACAGTGTGGAGCGCTGTCACTCACTCATGTGTGATAGGTCTTTAAAAAAAATCATCATGCCTTAAATGAGGCGGCTTAATCTTAGAGACATGTGGACACAACATTATGGAGCTACAGGATTAGTGCCAATGCCAACTCTTAGACAATTTATTGGACACCTTATTTCCAGATTCGCCGATATTCACTGGCCATCGAGATCCAAGGATCTAATCCTATGAGGTTACTTAAAGGAAAAGGAATACGGCACAAGATAGCATACAAATGATGAACTGAAAGAAAACATCCGAAGGGAGATAGAGGCCGTTCCAAAAGGAATGCTGCGCTAAACTACGGACAATATGTTTATTAGAGCCAAGAAATTTCTCGTAGCTGTGGCAACTAGCTAAAGGATATGATATTAAAAAGCACATCGTATTAAACACCCACATTTTGACAATATGTTAGAGTTAGTATTTAATAAACATGTTTATTTCTTGCATCACATCAAATTGGCCCACTCTGTATTTCACGAATTCATCTACAAAATATATCTGTGGCTCCTCATAGTTTCAAAACATTCATAGACAGCGACAAATAATCTTCAGCCCAACGTGCACATTAGTTAATATTTATGAAATGGCTAATTCCATGATAAAGTTCTTTAACACGAGCTTAATATTTTCGTGAGTTCTACATTGTTTCTCCAATAAGATTTATGCTATTATTGCCGTTCCTTAGTTACCTGTATAAAAACCATTAAAATACAAATTCTTAGAAAATTCAAGAATGAATACCTTATGTACTGTGTCAATATTTCAAATATATTTTTCACGCGGTTCTTTTGAGAGAAGAAAAACAAGGAAATAATGTTCACTTAAGGGTAATTTGGGTTGGAAGGAGCGGATGGAGAAATATGTTTGGTGTGCTTAATCGGTGTTTTACTCAAGTACCAAAATTTTTATTTACTAGGCATAGTTCTTTCACTGTTTTTCACACTCTCCCAAGATATCATTCTAAAACTGCCTTTTTATGACTCAGGCAGCTTCAAAGTTTGGATTTCCAGTGAAAAATTGATAGGATAGAGGTAGGTATACCACTAATTAACACGCTCCTATGTAGATCATGAAAGATAAGGATACGACCTAGATGGAGACAGAATAATAGTTTGTGATGTAGGAGAACAATATTAGTATATTGTAAATCACTTACATCATCATATGCAGCAATAAAAATTCCCTCTTCTCATTATGAACTCCGCATGTTAAATTTTATAAAACTGATATAAAAAGGATTCATAGATATACTTTTTCTGCTACAATTATATAATGTTTTTAATATTTATGATCATATCGGCATTTTTTCTTTGATCTTATCAGCTATGTGTCATTAGTTTGATAAACCGTTTTTGTTTCAAAATAAACCATTGTACAAATGACTTAATTTTGTTTAGTAAAAAATTTTCTAAGATTCGCGTTTTTGAAAGATAAGGAGAAACAGAGTAAAATGGGATACATTTAAAATTTGTGCCAGCTCAACTGAAAAATACTTGTAAATGTTTTCGAAAGATCACCAGAAAATCTAGTTCAGTTTTTTGTTGTTGTAATTTACGTCCTCCAACATTGTCATATCGGACGGTGAATGAATTGGGTGAAATAATGCTCAAATGAGTCCAGGGTCCATGGAGCTTAGAGTTACCCGACATTCGTCTTGAATGATAAGGGAAAACCCCGGAAAAAAACTTATCCAGGTATCTCACCCTGAGATACGAACTCGAGATCTCTTGAACGTGAGGCAAACATGCTACCATCTACGCTACCGAGGCGAGCAGTTCAGTTAGAGGTAAGGAAGTTCAACAAGTGTTAAGATGGAAAGGTAGAGCCGTGGTTGAAATTCCAGCTATGGCAGTGAATTTTTCAGTCTGACTCTACCTTTCCATACTTTAGCCTACACACGACCAGTGTGAAACAACAATTAATTTCCATTAATTGTACCTAATAGTGGTTAACTATAAAGGTCAGGCCTTAATGTACTTACATGTAGTAAGTCGCCATTAAGGTAGTTGTCTCATGTGTTTATGAAAGCCCCTAAGTGGTTTACCGGCAAAAACTCGAGTCAGTTGGAGAATTTAGTGTCATGTCGGCACGTTGGTCATAGTAGCTCAAGGGTTAGAGCGGCTGGACGGAAACCAGAAGATCCATGGTTTAAATCCCGGCTATGGCATTGGATTTTTCAGTCTGGCTCTAGCTTTCCATACTTTAGCCTACACACGGCCAGTGTGAAAGAACAATTAATTTCCATTAAGTGTTAAGATATTAAGGTATCAAGATATTAACATACCTTAACATTAGTTTAGGATTGTCCGGGCTTAATCAACATTTTCGTTGACTCGTATCTGATAGTATATGCACGTTTTGAAATGTTGCATTAGAAATCTAAATCCTGTAGCTTTTATGCAATGGATAGAGATAATTTCCCATTGAACTAATTGTCATGTTGGTGATAGTTTATAGTTTTGGCTAAACATCTGTGTCCTATGAACTCCCTCAAAGAACTGTAAGAAAGGGAGACGAATTCAATAAAAATATCTAAATTAGAGGTGTAGGATAATGCATGAACACTTCGGAAGCTTGGAAATCCCCTACTTATCTTTCTATACAGTTTATTTTATAATAAAATGATCGAGGAAACTTTGGTTAAATTTCAATATCACGGGTCCATTATTATCACGTTATACACACTAAAGTATATTAGCCTCGTGGTGCTAAATTTCGATACGAGAAAACCCTGTCAATTTGGTGCATGTTCTTTACTCATATGGTGGTGGTTGGAACAAACTTTATTTCGTATAATGGATAACATAATTTTGGTCGAGAGCGTGTTTGGAAGAAAAATAACAAGAAGAAGAATAGCATTTTTTTCTGCTATTCAGAGTTGTCACTCTGTGCACATCTCTTAATTGATAACATCTATTTTTAAACTGCATCATTATAAATTTACCTCGATATTTTTTTTCTTTCGTATTTACATAGGGGTATGTGTGGAACCGTTACCTCATAAACAACTGAATAGCGTATTTCCTGTTCAGGATACTGGCTATGAAAAATCTTCACGTCGCTTACTTTTAAAAGCGAGAAATGTTTGTTTCCTTAAACCCTAAGGAAGTAAGTTATGTTGTTTATGTTTAAGATGGACTTGAACTATTCTGCGTACGTATTTCTTGATGGAACTTTTAGCCATTCACTTGTCAGATGTAAACAGTTCGCTTTGGTATAAGTCCATACCAAAATAAATTTGGTACAATAAAAATGCGTAATATCAAGAGATCAATGAAAAATTAAAAACTGCTTAGTTAAATTATTCATAACTGTAATTTAGGAAATGAACTTTGAAGATATTTTGCTACATCAATGTACTCTATTGGAAGAATAGCCAGAGAAAGGAAAGCATTATGGAGACAAGCAAGTATTTACGTTTTATTAGATCTAGGTAGCCTCAAAATATATTACATTTGGATAGAAATATCTACACTTCTTCTACTTACTATAAACAATCGAGCAATGTAGTGCCGTGGTAACATATGCAACTCACTTTCGCGAGTTCGTGGCTTCCATCCCCGGAGAGCTTCCTCAGTCATAGATGTTTTCAAGGGTTTCCCCGTGTCTCTAGTCGTATGTTGGAAGAGTTAATTAGTCCCTCAGTTTCAAGTCCCTCCATTTCATCTCAGTCCTTATTTCACCTGAGGATTGAAGTGCGTTACATACAGAGAATATCCTTTTTCAAAGTTCTTCGTTCTCCTGCTGCCACCATACAAGCTGCCACCAGTAACCCCAATATGTAAAATGTAGGGATTAAGCCATTTGCTGCCAAGTAGGCTCGGCCATTCTCTATCCTCTCTCATTTCACCCCACCCTCCTGAAGAGGCATAGGTGCTCGTTCATAGATCCAGGTAGTAGGTGCCCACTTTTATCCTTGTACCTTACACCACGTAGTGGGAAAATAATAATTAATTTTTGTCCACGATCACCTGTTAATTTTAACAAATATGCCTCATTCTCCCTGATTAGGAACCATTATCCAACAAGTAAAAATTTCAGTGTCGTTTACAACAATGTTCGTAATGTCATTGTTTAGGCAAACAGTATTGGCTTTGTTGGTCACTAAATACGAAAACCATTTCTGAAAAAAAAAGTCAAAACGAGAATCAAAACAGGGAAAGTTAATAAATCTTTCCAAATTCAAGGCCTCTCTCCCTCATTCTCTCTTTTGCCTCCATTGACTTAATCTTCTGTGGCTATTTCCAGAGGAAAGAGAATTGAAACAGAATAAATCATTTTCAACAGTTACGTCTTGCAGAACATACAAATAAGAAAGTATTTTAATATTGTATTTTTATGGTAAAATATCTTTCAGGTAATAAATCATTCATAGAAAAGCTGAGCTGTTTTATTAGTCTGTAGTTCACAATTATTCTGGTAAATAAATAAAAGATTACTTTCAAGAACACAAAAATTAACATATGTAAAAGCTAGAATTTGTTGCAATTCAGAAATAATAACAAATAAAATATAAACAAAAACAAGTTAATAGAAACCTGGTGTATATACAATTACAGGAAGTGATTTATCATGTATCCAAATGCAAAACTACTGTAAAAACTCACAGTATAATAAATATTTATTTTGTTCAAACATTATTATTATACTTTTACTTTTTTTTCAAGTTATGCACTCTGTTGCGGATACTATTCTTAATCTTGCTGAGAAAACCCAGGATAGTACGCAGTAAAGAGAGTTGGAAGGCTAGGGGGAACAGAGGATTCTTTTGGGACACCTGCTGGGAAACAAGTGACTGACAATAACCAATCATCTCACCGCACAGTAAACAGATATCTTCCATGGATACAACTGTGCTATTGGATCTGACTAAGGTTTCCTCTCGTGTTATAAAAAGGTCACGAATCTGACCTCTGAGAGAAAATATATGCCGTGAAGACCTTTGAGTGGCCCTTTAGATGATGAAGAGTTTCTGAAAACGCAAGGCGCCTAAGAAATAAGCCGAAGATTGGCAACAGGTTCCGTAGAACTGAGAAATACACAACCGGGAAAATGTCTAAGGCAGATTCCTGCTTTTACTAACAACAGAAACTAAAACTATCGTGGTTCACTTTTTGTAAGGTCTATAATGTGTATTTAACATATTAATTGCAAGATTACAAGATCGTCAAGCTTATAAGCGAATGAATATGGTCATATTTCATAATTAGACAATACTAAAGGTTGCATAAAATAAAGAGATTTTTATCAACCACTATTTCTACCTCTTTAAAATCCGTGAATATTGTCGATATCCTGAATAATGCTTGCAACAAGAAAGTACGCAAAGTTGTTTAGTCTTTCTGCTGAACTCTGCTCAATATTATACAACATAATTAGCATATAGTCAACATAATTAATGTTTCGAAAGGTTTCTAGAAACAACGACAAGGAAATTCCTATTAAATTAAAGGATTCGTTGAAGGACCTCACTTAAAAAACGTTTGAAAGTAAAAGTGGCTACTTTTGGAAAGAAATGATTCTAGTGGTACAAGACAGCATTAGTAATTTACATAATTTATATGCAAATCGAATCAGATGATACAATTTTAAAATCTAATTTTCTAGAATCACTAATCACATGAAGAAAGACACCACTTGAAAGCTTTTCCATTTAAAACTTACACTTTATTCCATTCCGTCAATTGATTCTTTGGTTTCGAACAGGACCACAAAATAGTAAGTGGTTATAGCTTCGCATTTGGAGGCCAATTTTATGATGATCAGTAGAATGATTTATTATTGATTATACCTAGACGTAAGCTACGTTAACAGTGTCTCATTGCCAACGCTTATGTCAGGCCGTGCGCCTACAACAGTCCATTAACTTTTGTCCAACCTGGAGACAAGATAAGCATTTCGGGGCCTCCTGAAGTTAGCAAATCTAGCTCCTCCTCTTTTAAATAAGACCAATTATTGACTGGACTGGAATAGGCTACCGAGGGGATTCGGCACGGAGGTCCAAACTTGGTCTGTTGTACCTGTGTCCCCAAGTGGAGCAACTCCAGGAGGAAGGATGAGACGAGAGGAGACGGAGGGCGGCTGTCCCAAGAAGCCACGACAGTGCAGAGGGTTGGAAACACCCCGGCAGGCTAGTACAACCGGCGTCCAACCCTACTGTTCCACCAAACCGGTTTCGGAGACCAGAGACACCAGCAGAGACCGTCCTACCGGAGGAAGAAGTTATACCAAGGCCATCAACGCCGAGACACCCGCCAACACTTCTACCCTTAAAGAGACCACCAGATGAGAAATGATAATGAAGATGAAAAGGATTTGGTAGTTATCGAACATTTTATTGAATAAACACGTACATAGACACATACACAAGCAAGTTTATTTTTAAAATCTTTTATTAGATTTGCGGTGTCTCAGAATATGCATTCAAGCTGAAATATGGATATAATATTTCTGGCTGGAATATAATACGCTTAAAGTTATATAAAATTTATGTTACGTACCTCAGTGAGATATGCATTTTTAATGCAGTGAAATGTTTTTATATTTTTTAAGGTTTACAGTTGTACAGAATTCATTTAAAATGAGGAGGATTTAAAGGAGTCCGTTAGCGCAAAATTCTAGTTAAACATTTTATTTGTGATGCAAATATCCTAAACAAATCGTATTGTAATAAAAATTATAAAATAATGAGGATTTTTCCATGTAGAGGGTAATTTGGGATTTTGTTCTGCGGCTTTTAGTTTTTGAGTTATGCTATTCATAGACACGCACACACATGCACACTCACGAACCGAAGTTTTTCTTGCAATTCACGGATCACAAAATTTATATTTTTGGGGGGAAATCTTATAGAGATTTTTTGGATGAAATATAAAAATTTCCATGTAAAAAAGTGGAGGGAGTAAAAGTGCAAAGTTAACTGTTTCGTCTAATTGGCTGGCTGCTAGCGACCTCTCCTTAAATTGGTAAAACTCTGAGTCAGCAGCATGTATAATTTCTTATTTAATCCTGACTGTGATAAAAGGATTAAAAAAAAAAAAAGAAAGTGAAGAGAAAACGTAAATAAATCATCACTCAACTTTTTGTAATTGAGTATATTTAACCCTATAGAACTTCATGGTGTAAATATCAGTTCGAGTTGACTGGAGCATACTAGCAATTCCAGTGCTGATGCATGTCAGGTAGTTTAACACTAATATCACCAAGATCATTTGAGAAACAACGGCGATCTTGTTCTGCCATTAGTGGATTACACATTACGGTCCATTCCCGCATATCAACTATACTTTGAATGTCCTCCAATTTTAATCCCTACGGAATGTCGTATGTTGGTTAGGCACTACGCTGCTGACCCCAAGTCCCCAGTTCAATACCGAAATAGGCCATAGTTTTTAAGTATGCTTTAAAATGACATCCCCATGCCACTAGAAGTACTGGCGTGTAAAAGAACTGCGGAACAAAATTTTGGCATAATCGCGGCGCTGATATGATCCTGGTATAGGTATGTCAACGTCGCTGAGAAGTGAAAAAGAAAAGAACGAAATAAATGTAAAAGGAACATCTGAAACAAGAAATCTGAAAATCCTGATTGTTATCTCCTGTTTAAGGAAGCTGTATTCTAAGTTATTACTTCTTCGATGGCCATATGGGTCTTTCCTAAAGGCCAAAAACAAAAAGTTACCACCTAGCATTAATTGTAGGTATAAATAGAATGTACAACAAAATGGACATAAAAGGGGGACCCAAAAGAACCGGATTGTTGTCATAAAAAGTTTATTGATGAACTTTTTTACAGAATTACTTCAGTCACCTTCAAAATATTCTCCATTACATGCGATGCACCTATCAACTCTCTTTTCCCACTGCTGGAAGCATGTTTGGAACTCTTCAAGTTTGATATTGTCCGGTGCCCTTTGTGAAGCTGTTTTTACCATATCCATGCTCCCCTTTTAGCGGTTTTTTCATTCGTGGAAATAGGAAAAAGGTCGCACGAGGCTAGGTCCGGCGAATACGGAGCGTGGGGAACGACAGAGCACCTCTGAGATGCCAAATAGTGGGTCACTCGTAAGGCCGTGTGTGCTGGAGCGTTGTCGTGATGCAAAAACCAGTCACCTGATCGTCAAAGTTCCGGGCGTTTCCTCCTCACATCCTCTTACAGACGCCTTAAAACATCCAAGTAAAAGTGCTGGTTAACAGTCTGGCCAGGGGGCACGAATTCCCGATGCGCAATTCCACGAACATCAAAAAAGACAATGATCATCATCTTCACATTTGACCTCACTTGCCTTGCTTTTTTGGTTTGGGAGAGTTGGGAGTCCTCCACTGGCTTGACGCGTGCTTGGTTTCTGGGTCATACCCGTAACACCAACTCTCATCCCCTGTAATGACTTTGTTCAAGAAGCTTGGATCACGTGCAATCTCTGTTTTCAAGTCCTGACACACATTCATGCGGAAGGTTTTGTGCTCCTGTGTGAGAAGGCGCGGAACAAATTTAGCAGCAAATCCTCCCTCAAAATCCGCTGGCACGAGCTCCAACTGATTCCTGACGCTGCTGAAATTTGGTCGATCGTTTGGCGACGATCCTCGTTGATCTTTTGACGAACCTTTTTAATGTTCTCCTCATTTCGTGATGTTGAAGGGCGTCCAGAAGGAGCCTGGTATTCAACACACATCTCACCACGTTTAAAGCGCCCAAACCACTCGAAAACCTGTGTGCGGCTCATAGCGTCCTCCTGGCTTCCTGAAGCATTTGGTGTATCTCCGTTGCAGTTTTTTAAAGCAAGAAACAAAATTTCACACACACTCTTTGTTCTTTTAAAGTTGCCATAACGACTTCGCAGAGGTAACCCGCCAACAGTCAGAGGAACATAATACCACACTTGCACGATCAGCTCTACACTGACGCCGTCTGCACAGCTGTTTCATGAAGGTCTCTACTAACACCATCTAGCGTGAGAAACCTGCAGTACGTCTACGAATGGCAGCGCCCTTGGAGTTCGGTTTTTTTGGGTCCCCCCTGGTATAACGCCCTACTGGGTCCTATTTTGACTATGGCCAACCAGAAGGAAGAGATGAAGTCAAAGAACCATTGCAAGTTACAGACGCATGAGGCAGGTCACCGAGACGCGCGGAAGTGCACTTATCACTCAAAGACCCTCACAGTACTCGAGTTGTCCAGAGAGGGTAATGAACGATTTGTCCAACCAAGTAACCTCTAACGTTGGTGAGAAATTACCTTATGACTAGCACATATGCGGTGTGTTATCGGCTAACAGAGGTTCATCAAGTATCCGTGTGCGGAAGTGAATGTTTATTTGTAGGCATTTTATTTAGCGAAGTATTATACACAAATATTCCTAAAGATTTAATTGTTCTAAGTGTTCTAATCAGAACTTTACTATTTTTATGTCTTGTTAATACCGCTACAAACAGTCAGGGAGTAAATATGGCTACAGCACACTGAGATAACCTCTGACAGCACGAACACCTATCTCAAGGAATTTAGTATTCAAGGGAAATACTGTATCCGATACACTATCACGTACCACGACACCTTCAAGTACACCTGATACACAAGAAGCAAAGGGGGTGAAATAGAATTCGTGAGAAACCACCCTAGCATTTCCCTATTGACAGGGAAAACCAAGAACAACTTAAGGTTAGAATAGGCGATATACAGGCAATGAACCCGGAGCTCTTTAATATGAGACTTGCAGGTTTTCAAAGAGTCAAATAGTGGATGTAAATAGTGCAATTATTGCTTTTCATTATTTTCAGTATTATTATTTTTCAATTAAGTAGTATGAATATGCTTACAGCATTCTTCAGTAATCCAACGTGGTACAATGAATTTGTATGCTCTGAATATTTTAATAACCCAAATGCTTTTTATTTACGTCTGGCATCTAACAAAAAGCGCTGTTTGCTCGTGTTATTTCCTTCACTACAGAGATTTTTGTTTCTCTATTTTTTCCTCTTTCACCTATCTACCTCTCCTCTTGTAATTTAATTTGCTGCCTGCAAATGAAATGTATTTCGTGGAAAATACTTAGAAATCCACGTGGAGTCTAGTGTTTGTAAGATGAAGGAAGCACAAGACCAATAATGTAGTTGGTACAAATAGACTGAAATATTCAACTGAAATAATTTATCAGATTAAAGATTTAAATGAAAAATTGAATAACGCCAGGAAGATGACGCTGAGAAGAAAGAAAAACTTAAATCCACCTACAAACTTACTTTACTATTTTTCATGAGCTTCTACCAACCGAAATTACTGGATATAACATCTCGCGCATTGGAATTTACGGGAGATCTAATATGTTTACCACTTCTCAGTGGAGTGAAGGAGCTACAGAAGGCTACATGCGACGTACAGCCGCTCCTAATAGTTTCTAGCTTGAAGACTAGTCTCCCTATTGGAACAGCTGGAGAGGGAGATGAACGACCCGTCCTTTCAGGCAGCACTCTGGTATCCAGAGATTCTTTCTTTTCAGTATGCATCCGGAACACTTGTTGAAAATGAAATGAATGGGAAATGATGGAAAATATATACCTGGATTCAGCTATGAAAACCACAAAACCCAAGATTAGAGTGAGCATTTAACTGAAATAGAATCCAAGACTCGCAAATGCGAAACTCATATTTTACAGCGAAGTATTCATAAGTAATACACATTGACAACGTTATTTAATTCATTTGACATCATTTTCAATTGCTGAGGATGAAACTATAAAATCAAAATCATTCAGGATGTAGGTAATATTTAACATTATTCATAAAAACTCTAAAACAAATTCAAGATTCGCATGCTAGAAGTTAAATAGGACAATTTTAATAATAATATTAAAATAACTATAATAATATATTATTTTTATTTTTACTGCATTTGTGAATTACGCTACATAGTTTTTGCGTTTTTTCATTATTTAAACCGCTTTACTAAATTTATGTACTCACTAAACTTACAATGTATTATACCAAACCCTTTCGGCAGTCTTAAATATGAGACATTGTTAAATAAAAGGTGTCTCTTATTTATTTGTCACACAAACCATTAATTTATGGTTATTATGAAATTTATTTAATTGGGGTGATTAAAGATAAATATATAGTAAAGTTTTGGGAAAATAATCATAAACATTGAAACATTCTTAATTATTTTTCTGGACTCATTTAACCTTAACTTCAATAATCTTCATCCATGAAGCTGAAAGTTTTGGTTATATTACACATTCACACATTCTGGCTCTTTCATCATATGATACAACCAGTCCGAACAAAGGTAATTATGCGTGTTTTATAATAATTAATTTAATATTTCAAATTAGAGGAAAAAACAATAAATAAATCATTTTCATATACTCTGAAGCACAAGATACAACAAATAAAATTATATTAACACAATTATAACATAAATAATATAAAATTCCAATTTACTAATATGGTTAATAGAGGAAAATGATAGCATTTTTCTAAAGAAATTTGATTAATACCTCCAAATTTTTCTTACCAATTAAATTAATTTCGAAAACATTTGAACCCAATTTGATAATTTCTTTGCCACTGAAAATCACTATCTTTTCCAAAAAACAGTGAGCATAATACAGCTACAAGTTCTAAATGAAGATATTTACAACACTAGAATACGAACATGTTTCAAACATAAAAGGACATATTTGCAAAGAAGATTTGAATCTTTATGAATACCACAGAATATAAACTGTTGGCTGTTACTCCACGGAAAATGCTCATAAAATACATAAGAAGTTCTAATTAATTCAAAAAATAGTATATAACTGTATTATATGTGCGGGATATTTATTTCTTCAATTACATTTTTAAAACTATGGCAGATATAATTTGTACTTATTCTTTTTTTCCAAGATACAGACCATATCATAAAGTATTTATCCTTGTGTAAGAACGTTTTAATGTTTTGCTTCTCTTTACCGATGTTGTTACGGTGTTTGGGAGATTTTATGTTGCCGCTGAATAAAGAAAACATTTTGGATGAGGGTTTCATTAAGGCTTGTATTTGTATATTGTTTTGTTTTGGTTAATGACTTTCGCATGAACAATTAAGCTTAGTTGGCTGATTCAGTAGTTCGGCGAAGGATCTTGCCCTCGAGCTCTGAACCTGTGCATGTGGCTGAATGCTTTTAAAATGTAACTGCTTTTCCTAGGGCAAACAGTTATTACCTGGGTCTCCTGATCCTTGTTTTTCTATGCTCTCCTCACGTGCTCTCCTCTGGGTCACGAGTGCAGAATAATTTTAAAATTAATGCTTTTGTTGCAAATCTCCTCTCAGAACTGTTGAGTTTATTTGATGTTGAGGTGTTATTTTCCGTGATATTCTTAGTCCTGCCGATTGAAAAGTTAATTGGCATATTATGTTTGATGGTATTTCTAAATTTCGTACCACCAAGAACAAACATTTGGAATAAGTAGACTTTTATCAAACTCTCATTTGTGGTCTTTCTGAATTTTGTTCCACTATGTGTCACAACACAATGTTCTAAAGAATAAGGAGAAAAACAGAGGAAAAGAGGGGATGCATCTTTACAATATAATCAAGTTCTTACCACGTATAGTAAATAATTATAAATAGAGAATCTGTATAGAAGTAACGTCGTCAATTGAAAACAAGACCTTCACAAGTCCACTTTCTGGCACTATATGAGTTATTTATCTTTGTAATTGTCACACTGGGCTCTATCGTATGACATTAAAAAATCTCAATTTTCAGACATTTCCACTTGCTACTCAGTGAGTTTCATTGCTACACAAGTCCATGGACTTGTGTTGTTCCGCAGCATAAGCATAGAGCTTAATACGAGGGCTGTTCAATAAAGAACGATCACAATTCTTTTTTGACAACGTACCTGTACTCATCCTCATAATTTTGACGGTCCTTCTCAAAATAGTCTCCCCTGAATGTGATGCACTTGTCCCAGCGTTTCTGCCAGCCTTCAAAGACATGCTGGAAATCAATTTTGAGAGACCCTTCAAAATCGCCTCCGCAGCCTTCACCACTGCTTCTGGTGATGGATAAGGCCTCCCACGAAGGCGTTTCTTCAAGTTAGGGAATAGAAAAGTCACATGGGGCTAAATCAGGACTATAGGTAGGGTGAGGGACGCACTTCACGTTGATTTTTGCAAGATATTCAGCAACAACATTGGCAATATGTAGCCGCGCATTATCGCGGTGCAGCATCCAGCCTGCTTGACGGAAATGTGGTCTTTTGTGCCTGATATGGACTTGCAATGTTTTCAGGACATCCCAGTAGTATTGTCCAGTTACTGATGTATGTGCAGGTACAACATGCTAATAAACCTATCCATGAATATCAAAGAATGAGATGACCATAACTTTCCCAACAGAAGCTACCACTTTGCTTCTTTGGTGGTCGGTGATGAAGGAAATTTCCACACTGAGATTTGCTGTTTGCTCTCAGGATCAAAATGATGTGGCCAAGTTTCATCAGCAGTGATTACGTTTGAAAGAAACTCCAGGTCTTCCTCTAACATCAACTTTAACTGCATGTTACCTCTATTGCAGCGGTAGGCGATACTGAACATGTCTGAATTTGCCTGGTTCTCACAGGCGGGAACCAGGAGTACCAACAATGAAACTACTACGGCGTGTTTGTTTCACATTAAGCTAACAGAATATAATAAGATTGAATTTTGGTGCGAAAAATTATGTCCGCAAAAATTATGATCATTCTTTATTGAAAAGCCCTCGTAAGTGACTCATCCAAGAACATTAAAGTATATGTTCAACCGTCTATGTATGATCAAGGACTTTAAATGGCTTTCAGCAAGGTGAAGGAACCTATGTCAATGGCCAAAAAGCAAGAGATGTGGAAAGTGACTACGTATAAGATTATTGAATATAGATGAAACATTGTTACTGCTAGAAAGAACTCTAGTGCTTTAATGACAGAGGCATTCCTAATCAAAGGAAACACAAAGTTTGCTGAAACCATACTGATGAAAGTTTACGATAAAGAAATTCCTCTGAAACCTGCGAAAGCCAATGACATTTCAAAGTATCTTGCTTCAGTTATTCCTGAAAAACAAACGTATTTTCAAACCCTGCGAAATAAATATAGCAAAGAACAAATATCTAATGGGAAAGTATTAGGAAGTGAGGTTTGGGATTCAGATTAGGATAACTGAATTAATTTAATGTATATTTTTGTTATTATGCTACAAATAAAACGTGGTTAAATAGACATATGAGTACTATAAAATATTTTCACCATCCCTTGCCTGTTTAGAGGCAATTCCTCTATGCACTTGATATATAGTCCTTTCAATGCCTTTCTACACCCAGATAGTTTCATAACTGCAGAAGTCCAACAAATTCATTATAAATATTATAACAAAGTAGCAATTGTAACTGAAATTACTGAACAGTAAAAGAAATATAATGAGCCAAAGCTCAGGTGTTACAAAAATCATAATAATGGCACATCACTTTCAGACGTTCTGAAGCTTTTGCTGATTACCTCGAAACTTAGTTGACTGTACCTGTGCACTTGTGAAAGTCATTTCTTCAGTTTTTTGAATATATTTAAAGTTAACAACTGAGAATTTAATTTGTCTTGACGATAAGTCATAATAAAAATGTTGGTTTAGTGAACTGTAGGTGGAAAATTTTCATATTCAGTACTTTCACACTATGCTTTAATAATAGGTATTCATATAAAAGTTTCCATATCATATATAGAAATTTACGGATATTTTATGTTATTAGACAGCCGTAGGACCAAGCAGTAGGTATATTTTGAAAATGCATTTACTCTAACTGTCTAAGAGTTTTCGACAATTTCAATAATGTTTTTACCGCTTTAAAACTCACGAACAGAGTTGAAAAGTAATCGTGGGTAGATTAATGAAGACTAAACTACACCAAGTATATCCCATAATCATCTCTATGAACATCGTGCGATATTTTCGCCCATTGCTGGAGATGTATGCTGAGAAAATATAAATATCTAGGTACGAGTATGAAATGATGGTCGACCTGAAGCAGCAATGAAGGAAAGAACTACAAATAAGATCAGAACAAACGTATATAATGGACTGTTATGAAATAAATATATTTTGAAACTACAAAATTTATATGGATGGATTACCAATATTTATTAAATAAGTTTATGCACTGAGAGTAATTAACTTGGTGTGTGGGTTAGAGAATGGCAGAATACCGCGACACATTTTGGAATTGATATCCTGAGGCGGTCCGGCCCGTAGCGAACCACGTCGAGCTCTCTCTTGTGCTCAATGCCTCACAAATAAGGATTGGTGGCGTGAGGAGGTTAAGGAAAGGGAGATTGTAATCGGTTCGAGGTGATTTGAGGCTCTCGCATGAGAACTCTCATCTTACTTCAGGAGTGGGTGCTTCCTGACTGGTTGTTGGTTAAATGACCACACGTCGAATCTGGTAGACAGAAGTTTATTGTTTTCCTTGGGCTCCTTTGCTCGCCACCGTAAAGTCGTCATGGGTGCGGTTGCTGTGTTTAGCGTCATTGTCAGTATTGTGATGTGAAGTACGGAGGCAGTAGCACTGCGTGGTCGAATTGGATATATTTATAGTCTTCCCTATACATTACTCTTTGTGCAAACTCTCACTGGAGAGATTGTTAGATATTGCACTTTGTCTCTGTGCATGGCACGGAAGTGTACTTGTTAGGCGGTGCCAAATGCGCGTCCGTCTCACGTAGAACTCAGGACCGAAGTGCTCTTACTATAAAAATCTACTTTCGGCCATCACTTTGAATCACCCTCACTCTAGGTATTTTTGGAGTTTGCAAAATCACATGAACAAATTTCAATTTTGCATTGGCTGGTAACTATCCTCACTTGAGATCAGTGTTCAGAATTTCCAGTTTTGGACCTGATATCAGAGGCGCTTTCTCTAACGGTCCGAATGCAAAAATTTATGCGGGAGCATGCGTTCTGCGCGACGGTCAAAATCTTATAGCCTGTTTTCAGAAGCACGCATGGGATTTTAACAATGGGTTGACTTCCGACTGGGAGGCGCCAAATTTGCCTTGAGGGCAAAACAGACAATAGAGTAGGGTTGTTTGTTTACATGGATTGCAAAGGGAGTTTACTGACCTTCGCAGAGTGGCCTTGTCACTGTAATGGTCTCCGGGGTATATGCTAGCTCTATGGCATGTCTATTCTGGTATATGTCATTTATTTATATTTTTTCGTTTGTTTGTGTTAATTTCTTTCTGATATCAAGTTATATGTCGTCTCAGTATTCCTAGGTGACAGGGGCTGCGTCAATCCGCACTATGAAGAAAGGGGAGAACAACAACGAGTTACTATAGATTGAAGAAGTCATCAAAGAAAGCCACAAAAATGATTTATTGACGATATTTGGGAAGATAAGAAATCAATGGGAAGAGTAATTGAGGCACAGGGAAATTAATTAACATCGTAAACTTGTTTATGAGATTTAGGTCATTCAATAATTAGTGGAAACATTTTAATTAAGAACAAATAAAACTTTTTGGAGCAGTCACATTATTGCAGTGCTTAGAAGTAATCTCTTCCAACATAAAGAACTAGCCAACACTACCAGAGAGCCGACGGATGCCATCCACACTGTCTTGCTGTTCTAATATTCAAACAGACTGCTCTACTGCTGCTATAACTGCATATCTTGTTCTAAAGCGAACTCTTCTAAGCGGTAATTTAATTTTAACAAAAAGGTCGAAATCTCACGGGCTCATATCTGTGGAGTATGGAGGATGCACCAGATTTTCCCAGTTCTATCTGCGAAGTAAATTAACAGCAGCGACAGACGTGTGAGAGCGAGCACCATCATGGAACACAATGGAACGAGAATTTAGGAGATTTGGACTTTTACGACGCTGGTTGTAACAGCTGGTCTTAAGTGGTGTTCTATAAATGACTGTAATATGCACCATTTACGCGATTTTCTTGAGGGACTGAATGACTGATAACAATACTGTCAAAATCATAAGCAACAATGAACACGAGTTTAAGTGGATCCTGTTCTTGTCGTTTCTTTTGGCCATGGTTAATCAATTTGCCGCAACTCATTTGATTGTTTCTTTAATCTTGGTTGGTAGCATCGAAACCATGTTTCATTCTAATGCTATGATACTTCGAAGAGAACGCTCGCCTTCACCTTCATAGCGTTCTAAGTGTAATCTCGCAGTTTTCAACTTCTGACACATTGTTGCCTCTGCAAGATTGTGTGGAACCCATCGAGAACAGATTTTCCTCATCTTTAAATTCTTCTTAAGTATGTGGAGAATCATATCAGAGAATCGTACTCCAATTTCCCTTGCTGGTTCAATACAAGTCCAACAACGATGTTCTTCCAGCAGTGCTCTAACAGCATTCACATGCACATCATCACTTGCTGGTTCCGGTTTGCCAGCTCCACGTTTTTGATGAACGTCTTCCCTTCCTCTATGAAACGCATTCGCCCACCTAGTCAGAGTAAGATATGATAAAGTCTGTCTACAAAAACTTTCCGATAATTCTGTATGGCATTGTCGAGCATTGATACCTCTTGTAACCTGAATTTTAATGAAGCATTTCCTTTCGTATTAACTAAGCACATTTAGAGCACTTAAGATAACAACCTACAATTAAACTTACATAATAATGTCTTATTAAGTAAAACTATTGTCTTCAAACTCACAGTTAACAAATATTAGATGCTCTTATTTTTCATTATTATCAGCTTACATAACACTGGACAATAAAAAATAATGTTTGAATGTTTCGAGCACTTCATGAGGCAATTCCTACTAATTTTGGGTTGAGAAAAACAAATATGGCAATGAAAAAATTTTATTAGCTCTAGTTTCTATGATATACACAAGGTGGAAGTATTACATATTAACGGATTGCGAGAAAAGAATACATTTTAGTTAATACATGCTAACAACAATGGGAGAGCATTTGATTTTTTTAAACTGATAATTACATGCTAAGAGTTCTAAATTGCTGGAAAAATACTTCGCAAATAATCGTGTCTGAAGAGAATCATGTGGTGGCCTATTGACTTCGTCGTATTTTAGCTTGCCTCTTGTGAAGGAGTTCCGCAGAATCCCTATACAAAGACCAACAGTAATCCGCAAGCATTACTTCATTCCAACGGCCCTGATATCTTTGTTCCAAAATGTCCTGATGGAATCTCTCCCAATGTTCATCACTAACAGCTCCACAACTAGGAGGGAGAAAGGTCTAGGTGGGAGTGGAGAAAATGGATCTTAAGGGACATGTTTCATCCAAGGTTACGGTATTTTTGCAGGAGCACTGTCACCAAATGCTTGTAGTTGTTATCTCTTTTGTTGCCTAAAAATCCAAGAACTCTTGAAGGCTTCCAAAGCTTCCTTTCCTTTCCCCTCCAAAATTTGGTCAAATACAGAATCCATTAAAAGTTCTCTTATTTGTGGTCCAACAAAAATGACTTCCTTAACTTAATTTCCAAAATTTTTCTCTGAATGTGTTTTGTTATTTGACAGGTGTGCCAACTCTCAAAATACTTTCCCCCAAATTTAAAATCTTCACTCTAAAAAATGAAATGTCACTGTATCTTCAAAACAAGAGCTAATCTATCATTTTTATGGTGATTTTTTAATTCAGCAGATGGAAGTACATGTAAATTCACTATTTTTAAGGCCGAAACATTTTCACTGTCGCCCAGTGTAATTTGCCGCTGACCGCACCAAATGCAGGCAGTGTTGCCACTAAATTTTGAATGACCCATGTTTTAGGGATATCTCATGGACTTTACGAAATTAAATTTGTAAGGTATAAACGGAGGTATTCAGAATAAATTTTTAAAGCGACCAAGTAAAACTAATTTCATAACAATTTCGTAAGAAATAATTGAGTCAAATATATCTACATTTTTTATTTATAGGTTTCCATTGTATAGCAGTTCACCTTTTGTTCCCGCTTTCCAGAGATTGCTGTCGTTCTATTGTCTTTCTTCCAGTGCCCTCTTCTTTATTTGACCATAAGATATATCTACATTCAAGATTAAATCATACATACATTTTGGTAAGACGGTTAGAGTATATACAGAGAAAATATATGTGTATCAATATGTGTGTGCATATATGGGGGTACCTCATAACCACTCAATCTATTTCTTTAACCATTGAAAATCCCATTATTTTCTGATGAACATGAGCGCGGTAACCTGGGAGTTGGGAATGTTCCTATTAACCAGCTTTATTCCTATATTGCGTCTGCGTATTACACCAAAACTATATTAATCTTGTATTATTAAATGGGACCAGAGAACAGTACTAAAGTTCAAATGCCATCTACAGTATCTAACAAATTAATTTAACTTTCCAATCGATAATTGTTTCGATACTAAAGGATAGTTACAGGCTAGGCAGCATAAAAATCTGTCGGTATGAATTAAAGGAAGTGCATTCCGCGTTAATATTGGGCGCCCCCTCCCGTTATTTGCAGTGTAACAGCATAAAGAGGAACATCAACAATAAAAATGTTCTAGATAATTGCACAGTACATTTACAAAGAAAACGGGGGGAAATGAAATTAGTTAATCCGTCATGGAATTTAAAATGCATCGTCGGGCAACCAGCTAGTAGTAAATAAAGTGCTTTCAGAATTATGATTGCTGTCCTTGCTTCAGCAACTATCACAAACTCATCGCAAATATGTGACTAAATAAGTAATTCTTTTATGCTCTGTAAATATCCACAAAAGATTAATGGGCACCAAAGTTTCGTGGAAATTTTGTAGAACGTCTTGTCAAGCAATAAACACTTGTATTTCCATCCTTGATAAACTGACGACTACGTGGCGAGATTGCTCTCATGGATCATTTTCTCGTACCGCAGCCCAGTGGAGTAGACCCTAGTGGTTGCCCGCATGTTAGACTTACCACTGTTGATAAAAAGTCGACCGTTGTCACCTCTTTATTTGGTGTCCCGCGTTATCTTTTCTCTTGTTTGTGCACTTCGGATGGCGAAATGACTATGAAGTAATTTTCGTTTGTTCACAACGGCCTCCACTTGATAACAGGAGAACTTTGCACATCCACCCCGATTTATGAGCTATTAAGACAAAAGGATGTGGACAAAAGAAGACGGGACATTGTTTGCACTTGATTAAGTTCTTATCCTCTTTTATTACGCAGAGTATAAAAAAAGTTAAGCGCAGTAGTTAACTCATCTCAGATCTAAGTTTGGAACTGGTGAGATATAGTATGTGCTATGAATATAACTGGATCAAGTGAGGATAATCTCTGCAGATAATAACATAGTACAGAAAGAAAAGGAATTTCATTCATTCTGTAACAATGAAAATAAATGCAGTTAAGAAACACCATTCCAACAAAATTAAGTCTTAGGCTCAAAATCTGTAAAAATATTTGTGATGCAAGCTAACGCTATTTAGATTCATATACAAGCAGGTTAGGGAAGATTACAGATTAAAGACAGCTTGCCAATTTGCTTTTAATGCAGTCGCTGAAAGATGGTTTTAGTGCCCCTATTTTCGAGCCAAAACCTTAGGAAAGTTCAGTTTAAACACAGTCCCAATAAGTATCCATGAAATACAAATTAATTGTAACAATGCTTACTAAATATGTATATTCATTCGCCAGAAAAGAGTGGAACATTCTTATGATTCCTTTCTAACCAAGAAGTTCAGAAGTATTAATTATATTTATCTTTTTCAGCCCGGCAGCTATCCATGCACTTGAGGATTTCATTCATTTTTAACTTTAATTTTTTACTTTCCTTACCACGTACTACTTTTCTTACCACGTACATAGTAAGCAGAGAAAGCATTGCATTGAGCACAAAATTTCGACACGTAGATTACATCGGGAATATACGCACTTAGAAAAATTGCATGAGACCTGTATAAGTGCATGTGCGTATGTATGAACAGCATAACCAAAAAATTAATAACTGGTTAAGTACTAAACTTGATATCTCAGTTCAGGATAATGCGACAGGAAGACTTTAATACGATACAACTGTTTTAAATAAATACTATATAAGTTTTTAATGTGTTTATATATAGTGACGAAATACACATTTCATAACGTAATTAGTAAACAGTGTGAGATGGAAAAAAATCCTGTTCTTCAACTTCCCTAGTTTTACCACTATCGTGATGGGATTCTTTTTTCCTCTATTCCTTATGCCTTCAGGTGTCGCGTTGAGGAACAGAAGCTTTGGTCCAGATAGAGATGTGTGATCAGCCCGATGCCTTGTATGACATAGAAAATAGCTATTAAGTTTTTCACTATCTTCCAATGATCAAGAATTTTCTTCCATACAATATTTCGAACATCGTCGACATAGCTACGTTCAAGAGATCCCGAGTTCGAATCTCGGTTAGGGTGAGTTACCTGGATAAGGCCTTTTCCGGGGTTTTTCCTTATCCTGAAAGACGAATGTCGGGTAGCTCTAAGCTCCATGCACCCCGGACTCATATTCATCCGATATGACTTAACGTAAATTAAAAATAAAAATCGACATAGCTAGTAGATCAGCTATAACATAGCAAATTTTTTTCCAACAAAAATGAGATAAAATTTAGTTATATTAAGTAATTATTAGTTGCTTCTTAAACATAATTTCATAGAGACTCAGGTTCATTTTTCAGATGGCGCAATGAAGTGTCTTATTCGGAACCACGAATTCCATATTCCTCACAACGCAAGTAGTCATGTTTTACAAAACTTAAAAATCAACATATATCTTCTTCCAAAATGTGTTTTAGACCAGACGAATTATTTCAAGGTTAACTTTCGATGTGAATTCTTCTTCTTCGACATCTTCTTCTCCTACTTTTTTTTCTTCCCTTATTATTCTTCTCCCTAAGAAGCCATTTTTAGTACACGTTTTCCTGCTTTCGTCACATCTCGTCACTTACGTAATCTGTTCCACTTCCAATCTTGGTTTTTCTTTCTGTTTAACACCTATGTTTCTCCTGAGGGCTGCTCTAGGGTAAGCTTTATCGCAGTCTACGTATTGTAAATAAATCTTAACGTATATTTACTCCTTTTCTTTAAAATAATTTGACAGCAAAAGTAATACCAGTAGTTCATCCCCCTTTCCTGCATTGTAGTGATTCACTTACCAGCCATGAACGTTTAATGCCTTTCGATATAAGTTGCCTTTTGGTACCAACGTTTAAATCTATCATTAAACTTTCACTTGGGCTTAGTGTAGACAGACTCCCTACAGTTTTCGTTAGATATGTTTATTCCTTCAATATTGTTCTTAAATAACCTTCAAAGGAAATGCTTGACAATGGTTTTCCTTTTGAGAGTTTGCTTTGAACTGTCAAATATTTTAAACTATACATATGTGTACTACAATAAGTATCAACATAGTACCGGTTTGTTGTCTGGTTGGGAACTCTTTAAGAACCCTTAAGAAACAGCAAGTTTCTCCTTAGTTATTCCGCGAGCGGGACCTCGTAATTACTTATTTAGACACACCCAAAGTAAATGTATATAAACAAATTGTTTAATCGGTTAATGCATCTTCTTCCGCGCACACTTCAATTACGGCAACGTCCGGAAATAATGTAGGCTTAGCAGATGCAGGATAGTAATTTGCCAATCACCTTTTTTTCTCTAAACCTGCTGTTTGTTTATGTTATGTCAAATTACTATTGAAATATTCCCCGAACGTTTATCACAAACTATCATCTCCGAGAATGCAATAAAGTACAAGTTCTCATGTTCCTTGAGATCCAAAGTACTTTAGGCAAGTTTCCTCGGAATCGCCATACGAACTTAATATTTGAAAATATATATGTATGTATATGCAAATAAAAAATGTCAAATGCAAAATAAAATCTGAATCTTGAAAAACTATATCTTCATTAAACTGTGAATCAATTATCAAGAAATATGGAGAGATACACTTATAATAATTATGATCTACAATACCCACGTCGCTGACTAAGAACTCCTTATACTAGCCAATTATAAAGCTTCTAATTTGTGTCATTGATGACATTTTAATCATAAATATTAAAACGAATTTGATTGTATACATACAGCTGTTAAAACTATCAAGGGTATTGTGGTAAGGGATTTTAAATTACAGACTTGAAATTTACAGGACAAATATAGGTAAAGTAGATAATAATTTTTGTGCACCATTGAACTAGTTTTGTAATTAATTTGAAACACTCTTAATAGATTTAAAAAGATTCACTGCATTAGTAACTTAATTCAGATTAATCTCTGTTTGCAACACTTTTGTTAACTTTTTAATCTCAAAATAAAGAAATAAAGGAAAGCAAATTAGCAAATTTGATAATAGGTTTTGTATTAGTGCAGCAATACTTACTACATAAATAGCATTGATAGCTGAAAACGGAAAACAGTTTGGCATAAGACACTGTAACTCTCAATTGATTTATGTTCTGCATATATTTAAAGACTTGATTGTAAGTTAGCCTAGTAGCTTTTCATAGCTGCTCTGTGTTAAGAAATATATTTAAACAATAAATATTGCTTTGAAAGGTAATTACTAACGTGAAATTATTCACTTTTATCTTTTACAAAACACTAAACATAAGATGTATAGTTACCACAAAATAAGACGTCTATAATTGGAGAGCGGCATTTGCTAAGCACTAAATATTTTTCTAAAACTTATTTCCAAATCTAACTTCTCAGTATTCAGTAAAATCACGGAGTGAAAATTATGTTTCAGTTACTATAAAAAAGGCTTAGAATTGGACCACGTATGTTAGATGGAGTGATACTTTATACACCAGACTTAATGACAAAACATGTATTTCCAAAATTCGAATTCTTCGAGCCATGTTTTTCGTTCCTTACGGAACAGTCATCACCACTCACAGAGCTTAAAGACCGGGCTCAGGCTAAATGATTTGTCGGTTACCGTCAAGGTCTTTCAAGCTGAGCATTTTCTATCTGCATTTTCAGTTATTTTAAAAACTAGGGGATATGACAGAAGTTAGCAAATATAATTCATTAATTAGTATATTGAGTAATAAATTGATAGTCGATAACTCATCAAATATATCATTATTAGCTTCTATTAAATTTATAAGCGAACACAATTGATGTTGTATGTGCTCACACACGAAAGGATGGAACTGAAACAGCAAGAGATTAATCGAGAATGCGATTGGACATCACATCAAAGGTTACGCATACATTTCTTCAGCATCGACCCTTAATGCACATTCCAAAAGTGTGCTGAAGTTAGCAGTAACCTCTAAAATAAAAAGACTCAAGAGGCCTAAAACTTTTATTCCTTTAGAATATTTCCTGATGCTTGTTTGGTTGCTTTATTGAACTGTACGCCAAATATTATGAAACTAGCAATATTGCAGATACAGTTCACAACTATAACTATCCTTTTTAATCTACATGTAAAAAGAAAGCAAATAAAGTATCTAGATTTCTCATTAAGTGATCGTTTATCAAAACTATAAGGTTTGAAAAATCGAGCAACAAACATAGCAGTAAAATGTTCTAGATTTGGAATGTACAGTTCGTGTCCTGAATGCCCCATTTCGTTTTTATGTCTAATACATTAAGCTATTTCAGGAGCTTGTCACATGCAAGCAGTATACTTAATAATCTCTTGAATTTGCGTGCTTTATGTTTAAGATATTCTGCACATGCTTCAGCTATGCGATATTCTTTATTTCAGTGCAACTCAGAAATAATCACAAATAAATTAGAAAAGTAACAAAGGAACTTCAGTAAAGTACTCAAAATCGCCTAAAATGATAGGAAAATATTAAAGATCAGTTTTACCTCTTTTACTTGTCATTCCTCTACTGTGTGCTTACAATAAGTAGAGGCGATATTGCATTCCATCCAAATATTAGGTACATGTGTTAGCATATATACAGGGTGCTTCAAAAGCTTAAACGCTTAAAGAACGGAAAGAGCAAACAAAATAGCGTTAAGTTTGAGTAGGAGTCCATACATCCAAGCACGATCCTGAATCAGTAACAATGATATTCTGTTAAACCGTAATAACTTTATTATGCACAGGATTCAGTGTGACGTTCAAACACATTATCGCAATCAAATTGACTGCAGGCATTGCACGGTGGAATAAAGCTTTTCGTACTCGCTTGAATACCCTCGGCATGTGCAAAAATTCGCCAACAAATCTGGTAAGTAGTGTTTGTGGATCGTCCACTGGTGTCTGATACACCACACCTTTGATGTTCCCCTAAAAGAAATAATAAAGTGGCCTTAAGTCCTGGGTGGCCATGAAAGTGGTCCTCCTCTTCCGATCCAACGTTCAGGATATTTGCTACTTTGGTAGCTCCGCATATTGACATCAACATATGGTAGCACTCCATCCAGTTGTATCCATGCTTGCTGGCCTACAAGTGGTATATCTTCTAAGAACCTAGGAAGTACTTGTTCCAAGACCAGTGGACGTTCTACTAGTTACCAGAATAGTTTTGGCATCCGGCGAACTTTTGCATATGCATATGCATATTCAAGCGAATACGCTAAAGCTTTACTCGACAGTGTAAATACTTTTACATTACATACAAACTACAACTACTCACAGGTACCCAGCGAAAACATGTACTAGTAGCCAGCACATTCCAGCTCTAAAGATATCTATAAGTTCAGCTACCTATCTTTATCAAAATAATTAAGTACTCAATTGAGGTGCTTAGAATAATAACGGCAGATCCCAACCAAAGTAAATTTTGAGATAAATGTATCTGCTGCTTTTTTTTTTTCCAAAACATGGAAAGTAGTTAACATTATGACTTGATATTTACTGGGTATTTAAATTAAGGAATTTCAAATCTATGTGCAAATGCTTGAACCACGGTGATTAATGGCGTCCTTGACTTTCTGTTGTTTATTAGAACAAAAATATACAAAACAGAACAAATGGTGTCAAAAGACTTTTCCATGATGTAACATCCTGAAATGCATAATCCAGCTCTACTTCCAAACCTTCATATGTTTCATCAACACCATCATGATAAAGACTGTTATAAAAATCATGATAGATGGATGGTATGTATTTCAGTAATTTCATCAAACCATTGTGTTTATGTTTCTTTATCTTTCTCTGTTCACTGTACTTTAAGGAACTGCAACTTTAGCTGCAACTTTAACCATGAAACTTGTGAACTTTTATCTCCTTACCTAAAATTAACTATTTGATAAACTTCAGAGTTGGAATAACATAAACCAAATTCAATCCCAGGATTATCATCATCCACAACAATGGATGTAACCTTACGTAAAAGCAAAGGAGCACCATACTTTTTTTTTCTAATTACAAAGTTTGAAGTGATACAGTACTGTATGTCAACAAAGTCTTCCCTGTTCATTTGATTAATGAACGATTTACCACTATTTTTGCACACCTTTCTTCTGTTTGTTATCCATTCAGCTGCCTTACTTGTATCTTTCCTATACTTCTGAGATTCAGAAGTAACATCTGTAGACAGCGCCATGTTCGCTACTGTTCACTACAACGCCATGAAGATGTAGCGGACATAAAGTAAAGCATTCATAACTGGGATATGTCATATCTACATTGTAGAATGTGTTCGTTTCTACTACGGACAAATTTTTGTATATCCAAATTCATTTGATACTTCATCATATGAAACGTAGATGGCAGCTCTGCACTTTCATGCTTCGAAGTCGGTTGGGATCGCCCATTGTTATTCTGAGCCCAAGATTTATTATTACATTATTGATGCATATTTCTACAATGTATAATTCTGTATTTATTTTTTAGCCCTATATACAATTTCAGCGTTCTTTATTTAAATGCCATTTATTTATAAAACTGTTACAAATTATAAACATTTATAAAACCATATTCTATTCTTCTTAATATTCTCTATATGTATGTTTTAAATACCATTTCAATTTAAATTAAATTACTTACTTATATTATAGACAGGCAGACGTACACACCTCTTGTGTGTGTGTGTGTGTGTGTGTGTGTGTGTGTGTGTGTGTGTGTGTGTGTGTGTGTGTGTGTGTGTGAAATCACTCAAACTTGGAATTGAAGGTCCGATGCCACATGAAGATTCCAAAGAAACTCCCCTCTTCAAACCTTTGTTTACAGAGAAAATATTGTGTTATTTTTGGTTTTTGAAAATACGCATTTGTTTGACAAAAATATAAATGAAAGGGTAGAGCCAGACTGAACAATTCAATGCCAAAGCCGGGATTTGAACCACGGATCTTCTGGTTTCCGTCCAGTCGCTCTAACCATTTGAGCTACTATGGCAAACGTGCCAACATGACATTAAATTCTCCAACTGACTTGTGTTTCTCCCGGTAAGCTACTAGGAATTCTCATAAACACATGAGATAGCTACTTTAATGGCGACTTACAGCATAGTAAGTAGTGTCATTTTTCAGTCTGGCTCTACCCTTTCATAGTGCGTCCTACAAACTGCTAGTGTGAAAGAACACTTAATTTCCAAAAATATAATTTTTTTTTTGAATTGACTGTGAAGTCTTCCTGATTTTGAATTAAGTTTGTATGATCTGTAAACTGTAAGACATGGACATAAACCTACCACACAAAATCATATAACTAGTTAAAATAAAATTTGTGTAAAATGAACATTATTTTGCTTGTACTGTTTACAGGATGTTCGTTATGTTTTCAAGTCACTAGTCTCTTTTTCTCCTCCTTAATTAAAGAGAAAGGATTTTGAAACACTCAGATTTAACACATAGGTAGTGACGTGCTTACGAAACATTGCCCTATTGGTTAACCCTGCTATATTTCTTTTGTATTTACATTGAAATATCTAATAAATGTATTTCTCCAAACGTTAGTCAATAATATGAATCACTAGAAGGATATGGCTTGTAAGAATAGTTTGTGAAGAGCGTTTAGAGAAAGTCGCAGACGTAACTTACAAATATGTTTTTAAATACTTTGCTTGCGCTTTTCCTTTTGTACCCACGAAAGAAGTGTGTAATAAAATATTACAAACGTTTATATCAGCTGCACTCGAAGAATAAAATTTGCAATTACACTTTGTTAATACTATATAAAAATTTATCATACTGGGTATAGAAAGAACACGTGAATGTATAAATGATTCTTTTTAATTGAGCCCAAAGTTAACATTTTATGAAATCGCGATATAGTTTGGAGGTGTGCGCTTCCTGTACGCTAAGTAAAATGCAGGCAAACTAAAAACTGAAAAGGTCCTTCTAATCATATAATATAGCCGAAACGCTTTTAAGGCAATAAAAAAGTACTGAATTGTAAGATATTTGGGAGGGGCCAAATAGATAAAAGAAGAGAAGGGAAAGAGAGATAGATAGATAGAGAGAGAGAGAGAGAGAGAGAGAGAGAGAGAGAGAGAGAGAGAGAGAGAGAGAGAGAGAGAGAGAGAGAGAGAGAGAGAGAGAGAGAGAGAGAGATTTCAATATCAGAGTTGTACACCAACTCTTCTTTAGCAGAAGTGGGATTAAGAGCTGTCTACTTAAATTGCAGACTAGCTTCCAAAGGGCTCAAAATTACTCAACAATGCCTTTTGTGGAATAAACTAAACCCTAACATAACATAAATCTTCTCCATACAATTGACTGATTATGCCATTAATCGATCCTTAAAGGTCCCAAATTCGTTTTTCTCTTGTAAGAGTGCCTATATTTCTTTGTCTTCTTGGCATAGAATTACTTATATTTTCTGTCAAAACATTACTAACTTCATTTAACAACTTTTTTGTGTAACTATTTTCCGCGTTCGGGAGGTCCGCGTTCGATTCCCGTGACCGGCCAGCCTAACCCATCATCATATATTTGGTGGTTCCTTTCAGGGTATGAAGTGTCGGCAGGTGTCTCGGCTTTGCATGGCAGGAGATATGTTCCTGGTAAGTATTTCTTCCTTCGGTGGGACGGACTCCAGTCTCCTGACCGGCCTGGTGGGCCATTACAGCTCCCTAGCGGGTTGTACTGGCCTGCCGAGGAGCTCCAAACGGATCAATTGCAGGGTTCCTACCCTCTGTGCTGTCATGACTCCTTTGGTCGGCCACCCTCTGTCTCCTCTCACCTCAGCTCTACTCTCAGGGAGGTTCCACTTGGGAAATTGTACAATGAGCCAAGCCTTGCCGAAACCACTCCGAATAAATTCAATCCAATCCAACACTTTATTATCTATCCTAGAGCCGAAAACTACCTCTGCTACAACGCATATAGGGTCCTTTCGGGCCGGCTTTCTCTGTTTTACCCCGGTCGATAGACGTATATTAGGATGTTTCCTCTTCTACCATCAATTTCCTGTCTCCATATCGTCTGTGGCCCATATTCGGTTTCGATTCCCGTGGTCAGCCTATCTGATCATTGGTTTTCTCGGGGGTTTCCCGGTCGCTAGGTGAATGCTAGGTAGGTTAATTATATCTCCAGAATTTCCTGTCCCTCCGTGTCATCTCCATTGTCATTTCACACCATCTCTCATTTGGTGGTCTCTTTCAGGGTAGAAAGTGTCGGCGGAACTCTAGGCGCTGCACGGAAGGATTATATGATTCTGGTAAACACTTCCTCCTCTCTGCTACGGCGGTCTACAGTCTCCGGACCGGGATGGTGAGGTATTTCATGACCACTGTGAGTGGGATGCCGTTGTACTGCCTGCCGAGCAGTTGAATTGTAGGAACTTTGCCCTCTGCACTGTCATGACTCCTTGTATATGCCACCCTCTCGGCTCAACCTTCCTCCCGAGGACGTCCTACTTGGGACATAGATGCAATAAAGTACAATAAGCCAAGTCTGATCTTGGAATTAGTAAGCCTAAGCAAATGAGCCACCGAGGCCGATGGGACCGAGTAATGGAGATGAAGATTTCTCCCTATCACTGGCGCTTCAGCTTTTTAGGAGTCCCCATTTGGGTCTTAGGAGCTCCTGAAGGCCTGGGAGCTTATTATCATGACTGACTAGGGTCCAATTTGCTTTTCTTGGAACCGATTTGGAACATGTCTGCCGAATCTGGTCGTGCTTCGAGTCACATTAGGAACAAATAGTGCCACACTGGCCTACTTATAGTGCTCTACCCAAGTTTCGAAGCTCTCCATAATATATAGATATTCTAGACCTCTCTCTCCTAGATGTCTAATATCCGCATTTTCTTACTGCATTAAACCTTGCTATCCATTATAGATAAAATGTAAGTCTACTGCTTGCAGTTTCTTCATCACCACCTTCTCAGTATTCAACTTTTTGTTCCTTAGAAATGATTGCGTCATCATTTTAGAAAACTTGAGAGCGATGATACAGCTTGCCAAAATTAGAGCTATGGGAGTAAAATTGTATGAAATAAAGAATTGCAAGACATGATGAAAGAAACAATGGTTTTAAGAGAAAATCAAATACTGGATTAAAAAGTAAGAATTATTATCAAAAGAAAATATGTAAGCGTACATAAATATGAACATCAAGGCGTGGACAAAGAATTTAAATAAAACTATTGAATGCAGTAACAGATTAAAAGAGAACAAAAGAAAGAGGAACATTTCCGGTTGACATGAAGCTAGCTGTGTGCAGAATACGTGGGCATAGTTAACGCGTTATGTTAAGTAAGGAAGGAAGGACATCGCATTGTTAGGATGAGCCACACCTATGTGTGATGACGAAGAAGAGGGTCTACGGTGCCAACCTGCCAGGGGGGTCAGCCCGGTCACTTACGTGACGGCCTGGGGGTCAAGCATGACCTCTGGGTCATACCGCACTTGAAGAGGTGTTCGGGCAGCTGTTCCTCTTTACAACCGCACACATGCGACTACTGAGAGGAGTATAATGTCCCCATTATTTCCGCACATTGCTGCTAAATACACCTTCAACGTTGCATGAAATATGTTCAATAAATTCGTATCTACACATCGTGAAAAAAGAAGAGAATACTACACTAGTGGCTAGTGGTTAGGTAGTCTGAATAAAGCGTTGAATAACGATCTGTGAACAACAAATACTAAATTCGCACACCATCTGTTGTATTATTTCATCATCATCATCATCATCATCAATTATTATATCATATTCTTGCTTGCCATATTAGATATTTCTGTGTGAAGGAATTTTCTGTAGCACATTTTATTCGCGCTACCTTTTGTTTGGTCTTCCAATATTTATTTTCCTTGTTGATTTATAAATCTTAAAATTAATGAAAATTTCTCTACGTTC
>CM060949.1:89412439-89457153 GCA_030765055.1 Mantis religiosa | reverse complement strand
AACTTTAATGAGATGATTTGGGTAGCCTCTTCGAGTCATGATTTCCCACAATTTTTTCCTATTTACATGATCAAACGCTTTTTCATAATCAATAAAAGCTATATGTGTTTCCAGATTAAATTCTCTTATTGTTTCTATTACCTGCTTAACTATAAAGGTAGCATCATTACAGGATCGTCCTTTTCTAAAACCATTTTGTTCTTCTAAAAGTAGAACATCTGTAATGGTTTGCAACTTTTTACTTAAGATTCTTGCATATACTTTATATCCTGTGTTTAAAATACTTATTCCTATATAATTCTCACATCTGTTTCGAGCACCTTTTTTAAAAGTAGATATAATTCGAGCATGTGCCCAGGATCTTAGGATTTGGCATCCATTCCAACAACTATTAATTAAATTCAAAATTCTTTGATTTAGTATCGGCCCACCATATTTCAATAATTCTGCATTTATTGCATATTTTCCTGTGACCTTCCTATTCTTCATTTCTTTTAATGCCGTTTCAAATTCTTCTAAAGTGATTGGATCTACATTTCCGCATATAAGGTGATCATTTTCTTCTTCTTCCAAGGAGTTATTATACCACAAATCTCTGTAATGTATAATCCATTGTTCTTCTCCAATTACATTTATATTTGCTACATCTCTTTCTTCACTCCCTAACAGTACTTTCTAAAATGTTAATATTGCGTACCATTTTGACTTTGTTTTACAAAGTATTTTATAGTGTCATCCAAATCATAATTGACTATACTGTTTTATATAATAAATCACAAAATTCCAGAATACTGCCTTCTTCGACAATATATACCTACACATTATTTAGCTTTGAAAATTATCACTTTTGTTTCGCTGGTTTTAGAATTATATAATATATTTTATGGCTTCCTGTGTTACTGCTAAAAAGATAAAAGTTTTAAAATTATCACCTAACTGAATTTTGATATCATGGTACACATTCATTATGAACAAGCAAGAAATTCAGAGCTAATGTATTTGTGTTCTAGGACAAAGCGAAAATCAATATGCTACAGGTCCTTGATATCGCCTTAAAAATGTTTCAGGTTAAATCAATAGTTGCTGTCTGAGTTCATTATAAGTATTAAATCCAGTTATATGTATTACATAGCGCCTACGAGCCTCCTTAGCTCAGTGGCAGAGCACTGGTCTTGTTAACCAGGGGACGTGAATCAATCCTCACAGGAGGCACAACATTTTATTGCATGATATCGCCTTAACAATGTTTCATGTGAGATCAATAGTGCCCGTCTGAGCCTATTATATGTTAAATCCAGTTATATGTATTACATAGTGGTTACAACTAACACCACCTCCTTAGATAAGTGGCAGAGCACTGGTCTTGTAAATCGCAAGTTCAATGCTCACAGAGGGCAGAACATTTTAGTCCAGATATCGCTTTAACAATGTTTCATTCTTAGCCATAGAAAATCAATAGTGCCCGTCTGAGCCTATTATATGTATTAAATCCGATGATGATGATGATCATCATCATCTAGCTCGAAGCGTGGTGTCATCAGCATACAATATAGGCGAGTCAGAAAAATTACTCGAAAGATCTTAATCATAAAAAATGGAACAGGACCAAGAATGGAACCCTGGGGTACTCTATATTTAATATCCTGGCAAAGAGAATTATTGTTAACTATAGATACAAATTGCTGCATATTTAACAAGATGACTTAAATAGCTCAAGACAATTACTTGACAAGTCATAATACTCTAATTTACGAACCAGTAACTCAGGCACAACGCAGTCGCAGGCCTTGGATAAATCACAGAGAATAAGTGATACAAACCTTTTTCCTTCAAAAGCTTCAATCAGATATTTGATAACATGTCCAAGAGCCATAGATGTGGATTTACCCGATCTAAAGCCGAATTGCAATGGAGATATTAAGTGATTATCCTTATAATAAAGGTAAATTTGACCATAAATTGTGTATTCAAAAATGTTTAAGAAGAAGGGTGCCGAGCTAATTGGACGATAATTCTTCAAGTCTGCAACATCACCTTTTTATGTATAGGAGTTACACTAGAAGTCTTTAAACATTTTGGAAAAGTACCTTGAGTTAAGCATAAATTATATAAAATTGTTAATGTTTGAACAATAAATATAATAACTTTTCTCTCCCATTCTCTTTAATGCTGATATTAGGAGGCGCTTGCTTTCCCTCAGAGCGAAGGAGCCGAAGCATCTGACCTGAGATGAAATCAGGGGTGAGAATCGGCCCAACGCCTGAGATGAATGATTGATGGAGCAATTTGTGGAATGATGCTGGCGGAAACCGGAGGACCTGGAGGAAACCCACCCCAGCGCCATGTTGTGCACCACAAATCCCAAGTTGCGGTCGTCCGTGTTCGAACCCGGGCAGCCTAGGTGAGAACCAAGCGGTCTAACCATTCAGCTATGGCGCGGCCAAATGTAACAACATGCTTGATGAAATAATTAGAAATACAATACATATCACAGCTACGTGACATAGATAACCTGCCTACAGTACTCGAGAGATCTTCAATAGAGATAGCCTTCCAGTGGAATTGGTCGGGATTAGCATTATGAACATTGTTACAAAAAGTCATAGCTTCCACACTCTTATGAGATACCGATTTTGCAATATCCTCCAATGAGTTTATACAGAATTCAATAAACTCGTTGTGGGAAAAATCTACAGGTATGTAATTCTGTTTTGATCTCTCAGTATTAATTAATGGCCAAGTATTTTTGGATTTGTTATTAGCTGATTGAATATAATGAGGGTATGCTTTGCCTTTGGCCAATTTCACTTGCTTTTTGTACTCACTTATTTAGTAATAAGTATTTACACTTAATGTCTTGATTCTGTGTGTGCTCTTACATATTATAATATAACTTTACCTTTTAAAGATTTTAAGTCAGCATTATACCAATTAATTTTATTGGTTGTGAACTTATTCATTACTGACCTCAAAGGGAAACATGAATTAAAAATAAGTGAAAACAGTTAAAAAATCCAAAATTACCGAATCTAAGTTCTTTGAAAGATCAAGTACAAGGTTCCAATTAATGGACGATACAGCCCAGATGAAAGCATCATACTTATTACCATAGTAGACCCTAGAAAGAATATCAGTGGGCTGCTCATGTTTTAAAATATTACACTTTAAATTAAAAACAGGGCAAAAAGATCAGCTATGCAAAAGATTGTTTCCACTAGTGCTATAAGGACTCGGGTCAAGATCAGTTAAAACATAATCAAGGCAAGCGTCCTGCCGAGTAGCAACCAAGGACGTGAAATGAAGAAAAGATCGTATATATATGGTAATACATACCATTATTAGAATCTAAATTATAAACAAGAAGAGCCTCATTAGCTCAGTGGCAGAGCACTGGTCTTGTAAACCTGGGGTCGTGAGTTCAGTCCTCACGTGAGGCAGAAATTTTAGTGGAAAATATCGTTTTAACAATGTTCATTCTTAGAAATGTGAGGTCAATGATATGCATTGTGGTTATAAACAACAACAGCTTCATTGGCTCACTGGCAGAGCACTGGTTTCGTCTTGAGTTCATACTCTCACAAGAGGCCGAAGTTTTAGCGGAAAATATCGCTTTAACTATGTTTCATTCTTAGATATGTGAAATCAATGATTTACATCGTGATTATAAACAACAGCCTCTTTAGCTCAGTGGGAGAGCACTGGTATTGTAAACCAGGAGTGTAAATTCAATCATCACAGGAAACAGAACTTTTAGTGCAAAATACAGTTTTAACAATGGTCATTCTTAGACATGTGTAATCATTGTTATGCCTAGGGATTACAATAACAACAGCCTCATTAGTTCACTGGAAGACCACTGGCCTCGTAAAGAAGCGATCGTGAGTTCATACCTCTCAAAAGGCCGAAATTTTAATGGAAAATATCGATTTAACAATGGATTAATTACTTTAAATGTTTGAGGTTTTTATATAACTTTTGTGTTAATAACTGCTCATGGTTTATATTCTTCTGGTTTATTTAGCTTGGCTAATATTAGATATGAACGTTTAGGAAGGCGAAGTTTATTAATTATAATATAATTGTTGTGAAAATAAAAATATAAATTAGAATTAGAAACCCTATTATTTTTATTGTAAAATTGATAAACTAGAGTATTAGTAGGTATGGTCTTGAAACTTAAAGACTTTGGCGGTATTATAGTCCACTTAGATCAATCTGTTCATTCTTAGACATGTACGAGCAATGCTATGCTTAGTGATTCCAAACAGCAAGAGCCTCCTTAGCTCTGTGGCAGAGCACTGGTCTCGTAAACCAGGAATCGTGAGTTCATTTCTCACAGGAGGCAGATTATTTTAGTGGAAGATACCGCTTTAACAATGTTTGCTTCTTAGATATGTGAGATAATTGCTATGCCTAGTGATCGTAAATAACAGCAGCCTCATTAGCTCAGTGGCAGAGCACTGGTCTTGTAAACCAGGAGTCTTGAGTTCAATCCTCACATGAGGCTGAAATTTTGGTGGAAAATTTCGTTTTAACAATGTTCATTCTTAGACATGTGAGATAAATGATATGCATAGTGATTGTAAACAATAAGAGCCTCATTAGCTCAGTGAAAGAACACTCGTCTCGTAAACCATGGTCGATGGTTCAAATTTCCTAAGAGGCAGATTTTTTTATGGAAGATACCGCTTTAACAATGTTTCCTTCTTAGATATGTGAGATGAATTCTATGCCTATTGGTTATGAACAACAGGAGCCACATTAGCTATGTGGCAGAGCACTGGTCTTGTAAACCAGGGGTCGTGAGTTCAATCCTAACATGAGGCAGACATTTTAGTGGAAAATTTCGTGTTAACAATGTTCATTTTAGACATGTGAGATCATTAATATGCATAGTGATTATACACAACAACAGCCTCCTTAGCTCAGTGGCAGAGCACTGGTCTTGTAAACCAGGGGTCGTGATTTCAGCCTTGACAGGAGGCAGAAATCTTAGTGGAAAATAATCTTTTTAACAATGTGCATTCTTTGACATGTGGGATCAGTCATATGCATACGGATTACAAACCACAACAGCCTTCTTACCTCAGTGGCAGAGCACTGGTGTTGTAAACCAGGAGTCGTAAATTAAATCATTACAGGAGACAGAACCTTTAGTGCAAGATATCTATTTAACAATGGTCATTATTAGACATGTGCGATCATTGCTATGCCTAGGGATTACAAACAAAAATCAGCCTCATTAGTTAACTGAAAGACCACTGGCCTCGTAAGGCGGCGATCGTGAGTTCATACCTCTCAAATGACCGAACTTTTAGTGGAAAATATCAATTTAACAATGGATTAATAACTTTAAATTTTTGAGGTTTTTATATAACCGTTGTTTTAATTATTGCTCATGGTTTATATTCTTCTGGTTTATTTAGTTTGACTAATATTAGATATGAACGTTTAGGAAGGCGAGGTGTAATCATTACAGTATGATTGTTGTGAAAATAAAAATATTCACTGGGATTACATACCCTATTATTTTTATTGTAAAATTGACAAACTGGAGTATTAGTAGGTATGTTCTTGAAACTTAAAGAATTTGGCGGTGTAATTGTCAACTACAAAAACTGTTCATTCTTAGGTATATAGGAGTAATGCTATGCTTAGTGATTACAGAAAAGCAGCAGCCTGCTTAGCTCAGTGGCAGAGCACTGGTCTCGTAACCCAGGGGTCGTGAGTTCAATCCTCACAGGAGGCAGATTATTTTAGTGGAAGATAGCGCTTTAACAATGTTTGCTTCTTAGACATGTGAGATGAATGCTATGCCTAGTGATGGTAAACAACAGCAGCCTCATTAGCTCAGTGGCAAGGCACTGGTCTTGTAAACAAGGGGTCGTGATTTCAATCCTCAAAGGAGGCAGATTATTTTAGTGGAAGATAGCGCTTTAACAATGTTTTCTTCTTAGATATGTGAGATGAATGCTATGCCTAGTGGTTACACAAAAGCAGCTGCCTGCTTAGCTCAGTGGCAGAGCACTGGTCTTGTAAACCAGGGGTCGTGAGTTCAACCCTCACAGGAGGCAGACTATTTTAGTGGAAGATAGCGCCTTAACAATGTTTGCTTCTTAGATATGTGAGATGAATGCTATGCCTAGTGATGGTAAACAACAACAGCTTCGTTAGCTCAGTGGCAGAGCACTGGACTCGTAAACCATGGGTCGTGAGTTCAATACTCACAGGAGGCAGATTATTTTAGTGGAAGATAGCGCTTTAACAATGTTTGCTTCTTAGATATGTGAGATGAATGCTATGCCTAGTGATGGTAAACAACAACAGCTTCGTTAGCTCAGTGGCAGAGCACTGGTCTTGTAAACCAGGGGTCGTGAGTTCAATCCTCACAGGAGGCAGATTATTTTTGTGGAAGATAGCGCTTTAACAATGTTTGCTACTTAGATATGTGAGATGAATGCTATGCCTAGTGATGGTAAACAACAGCAGCCTCATTAGCTCAGTGGCAGAACTCTTGTCTCGTAAACCATGGGTCGTGAGTACAATCCTCACAGGAGGCAGATTATTTTAGTGGAGCGCTTTAACAATGTTTGCTTCTTAGTTATGTGAGATGAATGCTATGCCTAGTGATGGTAAACAACAGCAGCCTCATTAGCTCAGTGGCAGAGCACTGGTCTCTTAAACCATGGGTCGTGAGTTCAATCCTCACAGGAGGCAGATTATTTTAGTGGAAGATAGCGCTTTAAAAATGTTTGCTTCTTAGATATGTGAGATAAATGCTATGCCTAGTGATTACAGAAAAAGCAGCTGCCTGCTTAGCTCAGTGGCAGAGCACTGGTCTTGTAAACCAGGGGTCGTGAGTTCAACCCTCACAGGAGGCAGATTATTTTAGTGGAAGATAGCGCTTTCACAATGTTTGCTTCTTAGATATGTGAGATGAATGCTATGCCTAGTGGTGTTAAACAACAGCAGCCTCATTAGCTCAGTGGCAGAGTAATGGTGCTGTAAACCAGGAGTCGTAAATTCAATCATTACAGGAGACAGAACCTTTAGTGCAAAATATCTTTGTAACAATGGTCATTATTAGACATGTGCGATCATTGCTATGCCTAGGGATTACAAACAAATCAGCCTCATTAGTTAACTGGAAGACCACTGGCCTCGTAAAGCGGTGATCGTGAGTTCATACCTCTCAAATGGCCGAACTTTTAGTGGAAAATATCGATTTAACAGTGGATTAATTACTTTAAATTTTTTAGGTTTTTATATAACCTTTGTTTTAATAGTTGCTCATGGTTTATATTCTTCTAATTTATTTGGTTTGGCTAATATTAGATATGAACGTTAAGGAGGCGAAGTTTATTCATTACAGTATGATTGTTGTGGAAATAAAAATATTCACTAGTATTACATACCCTATTATTTCTATTGTAAAATTGACAAACTGGAGTATTAGTAGGTATGGTCTTGAAACTTAAAGAAATTGGCAATGTAATTGTCCACTACAAAACTGTTCATTCCTAGATATATAGGAGTAATGCCATGTTTAGTGATTACAGAAAAATCAGCAGCCTGCTTAGCTCAGTGGCAGAGCACTGGTCTCGTAAACCAGGGGTCGTGAGTTCAACCCTCACAGGAGGCAGATTATTTTAGTGGAAGCTAGCCCTTTAACAATGTTTGCTTCTTAGATATGTGAGATGAATGCTATGCCTAGTGATGATAAACAATAGCAGCCTCATTAGCTCAGTGCAGAGCACTGGTCTTGTAAACCAGGGGTTGTGAGTTCAACCCTCACAGGAGGCAGATTATTTTAGTGGAAGATAGCGCTTTAACAATGTTTGCTTCTTAGATATGTGAGATGAATGCTATGCCTAGTGGTGTTAAACAACAGCAGCCTCATTAGCTCAGTGGCAGAGTAATGGTGCTGTAAACCAGGAGTCGTAAATTCAATCATTACAGGAGACAGAACCTTTAGTGCAAAATATCTTTGTAACAATGGTCATTATTAGACATGTGCGATCATTGCTATGCCTAGGGATTACAAACAAATCAGCCTCATTAGTTAACTGGAAGACCACTGGCCTCTGAAAGCGGTGATCGTGAGTTCATACCTCTCAAATGGCCGAACTTTTAGTGGAAAATATCGATTTAACAGTGGATTAATTACTTTAAATTTTTTAGGTTTTTATATAACCTTTGTTTTAATAGTTGCTCATGGTTTATATTCTTCTAATTTATTTAGTTTGGCTAATATTAGATATGAACGTTAAGGAGGCGAAGTTTATTCATTACAGTATGATTGTTGTGGAAATAAAAATATTCACTAGTATTACATACCCTATTATTTCTATTGTAAAATTGACAAACTGGAGTATTAGTAGGTATGGTCTTGAAACTTAAAGAAATTGGCAATGTAATTGTCCACTACAAAACTGTTCATTCCTAGATATATAGGAGTAATGCCATGTTTAGTGATTACAGAAAAATCTGCAGCCTGCTTAGCTCAGTGGCAGAGCACTGGTCTCGTAAACCAGGGGTCGTGAGTTCAACCCTCACAGGAGGCAGATTATTTTAGTGGAAGCTAGCCCTTTAACAATGTTTGCTTCTTAGATATGTGAGATGAATGCTATGCCTAGTGATGATAAACAATAGCAGCCTCATTAGCTCAGTGCAGAGCACTGGTCTTGTAAACCAGGGGTTGTGAGTTCAACCCTCACAGGAGGCAGATTATTTTAGTGGAAGATAGCGCTTTAACAATGTTTGCTTCTTAGATATGTGAGATGAATGCTATGCCTAGTGGTGTTAAACAACAGCAGCCTCATTAGCTCAGTGGCAGAGTAATGGTGCTGTAAACCAGGAGTCGTAAATTCAATCATTACAGGAGACAGAACCTTTAGTGCAAAATATCTTTGTAACAATGGTCATTATTAGACATGTGCGATCATTGCTATGCCTAGGGATTACAAACAAATCAGCCTCATTAGTTAACTGGAAGACCACTGGCCTCTGAAAGCGGTGATCGTGAGTTCATACCTCTCAAATGGCCGAACTTTTAGTGGAAAATATCGATTTAACAGTGGATTAATTACTTTAAATTTTTTAGGTTTTTATATAACCTTTGTTTTAATAGTTGCTCATGGTTTATATTCTTCTAATTTATTTAGTTTGGCTAATATTAGATATGAACGTTAAGGAGGCGAAGTTTATTCATTACAGTATGATTGTTGTGGAAATAAAAATATTCACTAGTATTACATACCCTATTATTTCTATTGTAAAATTGACAAACTGGAGTATTAGTAGGTATGGTCTTGAAACTTAAAGAAATTGGCAATGTAATTGTCCACTACAAAACTGTTCATTCCTAGATATATAGGAGTAATGCCATGTTTAGTGATTACAGAAAAATCTGCAGCCTGCTTAGCTCAGTGGCAGAGCACTGGTCTCGTAAACCAGGGGTCGTGAGTTCAACCCTCACAGGAGGCAGATTATTTTAGTGGAAGCTAGCCCTTTAACAATGTTTGCTTCTTAGATATGTGAGATGAATGCTATGCCTAGTGATGATAAACAATAGCAGCCTCATTAGCTCAGTGCAGAGCACTGGTCTTGTAAACCAGGGGTTGTGAGTTCAACCCTCACAGGAGGCAGATTATTTTAGTGGAAGATAGCGCTTTAACAATGTTTGCTTCTTAGATATGTGAGATGAATGCTATGGCTAGGGATGATAAAAGTCAACAGCCTCATTAGCTCAGTGGCAGAGCACTGGTCTTGTAAACCAGGGGTCGTGAGTTCAATCCTCACAGGAGGCAGACTATTTTAGTGGAAGGTAGCGCTTTAACAATGTTTGCTTCTTAGATATGTGAGATGAATGCTATGCCTAGTGATGGTAAACAAAAGCAGCCTCATTAGCTCAGTGGCAGAGCACTGGTCTTGTAAACCAGTGGTCGTGAGTTCAATCCTCACAGGAGGCAGATTATTTTAGTGGAAGATAGCGCTTTAACAATGTTTGCTTCTTAGATATGTGAGATGAATGCTATGCCTAGTGATGGTAAACAAGAGCAGCCTCATTAGCTCAGTAGCAGAGCACTGGTCTTGTAAACCAGGGGTCGTGAGTTCAATCCTCACAGGAGGCAGATTATTTTAGTGGAAGCTAGCGCTTTAACAATGTTTGCTTCTTAGATATGTGAGATGAATGCTATGCCTAGTGATGGTAAACAAAAGCAGCCTCCTTAGCTCTGTGGCAGAGCACTGGTCTTGTAAACCAGGGGTCGTGACTTCAATCCTCACATGAGGCAGAAAATTTAGTGGGAAATATCGTATTAACAATGTTCATTCTTAGACATGTGAGATCAATGCCATGCCTTGTGACTGAAGCAGCAACAGCCTGCTTAGCTCAGTGGCAGAGCACTGGTCTTGTAAACCAGCGGTTGTGAGTTCAATCATCATATGAGGCAGAACAATTTTATTGGATGATATTCCTTTAACAATGTTTCATCCGTAAATTTGTGTGAGCAAAAGGTTCCCGACTGAGCGTAATATATATATATATATATATATTAAACCCACTTACATTTATTACAATGTGATTACAAACCACAAACGCCTCCTTAGCTCAGTGGCAGAGCGCTGGTATTCTATACCAGGGGTAGTGAGATCAATCCTCAAGGGAGGTACAACATTTTAGTGCATGATATCACCTTAAAAATGTTTCAGTTGAGATCAATATTGCCCGTCTGAGCCTATTATATGTATTAATCCAGTAATATGTATTACATAGTGACTATGAGCCTCTTTAGCTCAGAGGTAGAACACTGGTCTTGTAAACCAGGGTTCATGAGTCCAATCCTCACAGGAGGCACATCTTGGGACATGATATTGCCGTAAAAATGTTGCAGGTGAGACCAATAGTGCCCCTCTGAACCTATTATATGTATTAAATGCTGTTATAAGTATTACATAGTGGTTACAACAAACACAAATGTCCTCAGCTCACTGGCAGAGCACTGGTCTTGCTAACCAGGGGTCGAGAATTCAATCCTCACAGGTGGCACAACATTTTATTGCATGATATCGTTTTAAAAATGTTTCAGATGAGATCAATAGTGCCCGTCTGAACCTATTATCTGTAATAAAACCATTTGATATGCATTTCTTAGTGGTTAACATTAACACAAGCCTCCTTAGCTCAGTGGCAGAACACTTTATTGAATGATATTCCTTTAACAATGTTTCATTCTTAATCATGTGTGAGCAAAAGTGTCAGCCCGAGCCTAATATATGAATTAAAACCACTTATATGTATTACATAGTTATTGCAAGCCACAAAAGCCTTCTTAACTCAGTTGCAGAGCACTGGTCTTTTAAACCAGGGGTCGTGAGTTCAATCCTCAAAGGAGGCACAACATTTTAGTGCACTATATCGCCTTAACAATGTTTCAGTTGAGATCAATAGTGACCGTCTGAGTCCATGAATTATGAATTAAATCCAGTTATATGTATTACATAGTGGTTACAATTAACACAAGCCTCATTAGCCAATCCTCACAGGAGGCGCAACATTTTCTTATACATGTGAGATCAATACCATGCCTAGTAATTAAAAGGGTAACAGGCTTCTTAGCTCAGTGGCAGAGCACTGGTCTTGTAAACCAGGTGTCGTAAATTCAATCATCACAGGAGACAGAAAGTTTAGTGGAAAATATCTTTTTAACAATGTTCATTCTTAGACATGTGAGATCAATGATATGTATATTTGATATAAATAACAACAGCCTCCTTAGCTCAGTGGCAGAGCTCGGGTCGTGAGTTCAATCCTTACATGAGGCAGAAATTTTAGTGGAAAATATCTTTTTAACAATGTTCATTGTTAGTCATGTGAGATCAATTATATGCATAGCGATTATAAACAAAAACAGCCTCGTTAGCTCAGTGGCAGAGCACTGGTATTGTAAACCAGGCGTCGTAAATTCAATCATCACAGAAGACAGAACTTTTAGTGCAAAATATCTTTTTAATAATGGACATTGCTAGACATGTGCGATCATTGTTATGCCTAGAGATTACAAACAAAAACGGCCTCATTATTTCATTGGAAGTCCACTGGCCACGTAAAGCGGGGGTCGTGTGTTCATACCTCACAAAAGGTCGAACTTTTAGTGGAAAATATCGATTTAACAATGGATTAATTACTTTAAATGTTTGGGGTTTTTATTTAATTTTCTTTTTTAATAATTGCTCGTGGTTTATATTCTCCGGTTTATTTTTGTTCGCTGATATTAGATATGAACGTTTAGGAAGTTGAAGTTTATTAACTACAGTATGATTTTTGTAAAAATAAAAATATTAATCAGGATTACATACCCTATTATTTTTATTGTAAAGTTGATAAACTAGAGAAATGGTAGGTATGGTCTTGAAACTTAAAGAATTTGGCGGTATCATAGTCCACTAGGGCAATCTGTTCATTCTTAGATATGTACGAACAATGCTATGCTTAGTGATTACAAAAGTCAGCAGCCTCCTTAGCTCAGTGGTAGAGCACTGGTCTCGTAAACCAGGGGTCGTGAGTTCAATCCTCATCGGAGGCAGATTATTTTAGTGGAAGGTACTGCTTTAACAATGTTTGCTTCTTAGATATGTGAGATGAATGCTATGGCTAGGGATGATAAAAGTCAACAGCCTCATTAGCTCAGTGGCAGAGCACTGGTCTTGTAAACCAGGGGTCGTGAGTTCAATCCTCACATAAGGCAGAAGTTTTGGTGGACAATTTTGTTTTAACAATGTTCATTCTGTGATATGTGAGATGAATGCTATGCCTAGTGATTATAAACAACAGCAACAAGAAAAACCCCATTAGCTCAGTGGTAGAGCACTGGTCTTATAAACCTTGGGTCATGTGTTGAATCCTCACATGATGCAGAAGTTTTCGTGTTATATTTCGTTTTATCAATGTTCATTCTTAGAAATGTGAAATCAATAATATGCATAGTGATTATATACAACAAAAATCTCATTAGCTCAGTGGCAGAGCTCTGGTCTTGTGAACCAGGGGTCGTCAGTTCAATTCTCGCATAGGGTAGAAATTTTAGTGGAAAATATCTTATTAACAATGTACATTCTTATAGAAGTGAGATCAATGCCATGCCTAGTGATCAAAACAGCAATGGCATACTTAGCTCAATGGCAGGGCATTATTCTTGTAAACCAGGGGTCGTGTGTTCGATCCTCACATGAGACAGACATTTTTGGGGAAAATTTCATTTCAACAATGTTCATTCTTAGACATGTGAGATCCATATAATGTATAGTGATTATAAACAGCAACAGCCACATTAGCTCAGTGAGAGAGCACTGGTCTCATAAACCATTGGTCGTGAGTTCAATCCTCACAGCAGGCAGATTATTTTAGTGGAAGGTACTGCTTTAACAATGTATGCTTCTTAGATATGTGAGATGAATGCTATGCCTAGTGATGATAAAAGTCAACAGCCTCATTAGCTCAGTGGCAGAGCACTGGTCTCGTATACCAGGGGTCGTAAGTTCAATTCTCACAAGAGGCAGATTATTTTAGTGGAAGATACCGCTTTAACTATGTTTCATTCTTACTTATGTGAGATGAATGCTATGCACAGTGATTTTAAACAAAGGCAGCCTCGTTAGCTGATTGGCAGACAGTGGTCTTGTAATCCAGGACTCGTGAGTTCAATAGTAACAAAGGGCGGAACATTTTAGTGGATTATATTACATTTAACAATGTTTCATGATTGGCTATTAAAGGACCTCTTTCAATTTTAAAACGTCATAAGTTTGAATTTTTAAACTCGTTTTCGAAATTTTATATTTTTAACTGTTAATATGTGTCTCATGTTTCTTTTCTTCTTATTATTACTGTTACTGTGAGTTATATTCGTCTGACGTATTTTAGTCTATTTTATAAGACAAATGTTACATTTTCCTCTTTGTTTAACATGTTTTTTTTCTCTTTTGATTGTTATGCCTTTTTATTGGCAATCCGAGAATGGGAACGAAGAAAGGCTTTTCTTTGAAAATAAGTAACATGGTTAACACGTTCTGTAATAAGAATCCTTGTCATTCTTGAAATAGCAAATTTTTTGGAAACCAGGAACCATGAATTCGAAAACGATTTCCTGTGTTCTTTAAGTATAATTAGAACACCCTTCTTGTGCTCTAAAATGGACCTGATATTCAGTTATTTTACTAATAAGCAGTCCCGTTGTCTGCTACATAAGAGGAGATAATATTTTCTTGGCACAGTCACAATGCAGAGTATTCTAGTGAATTCTTGATATCAATCTTTTGGTTGCAGTAGCATAGCTCCTTTATCACTGGAAGGAACTTAGCATCATAGCATGTAAGTAATAAAATATAGTCTCAAGTGAATTTGTATAATCATACGCGCATGAACAAAGTAATTCAGGATTAAGAAGTAGGAGTAATACATTTGGTAAATGAGTAAATCTGAGATTATCAACTTTCGCAATTATGAAATTTTAAGAATTCAAAGTGAAACTTTAAATTTATGCTTCCAAATAAATTTGTATTCCATTTATGGAAGTTTTAGTTATGTTATTAAAGTACTTGCATATATGACTCGAAAATTCTAAAACATACAAACACAAATTTTCCTGCGCCATGACGTAATAAGCTAGAGCGTTATGTTTAGTTTCCCTTGACCCGGGATCGATCTCAACCTTGAAAGTTGCGGATTTAAAGTCCCAGGTATAGGATAGAAAACCATTCAACATTTTGAGGAAATTGAAGAGCTACGCTGGATAGCGAACCCGGGAATAGAATGCCATCTTTCCAGCTGAGGGTGCCGAGGTGCTGAGCACATCTTCTCCTTGTATCTTTTGGATCATCGCCCTCCTCTGCCTTGTGTATGTGGGTGTGAGGACGGTAGTCGGATTGGCAGGCTCCGGCCCGCTTTAGACTGTTCGCCATGCATTTTTATGCATACACAAACTAAAAGAGACGGCTAGAAGCATGTGCTTTTATCGAACACACCTCTTGTAGAATTTAACATGTTGAAAATATTCACCATTTGTTCAAACTGTCCAATATTTGAAGATTTGCACTTCAAAATATTCACAGGACCTTCACTATCATTCTTATATAAACTACACTATACTCTCGTTAATCCGGCTTTCATTGGTCCTGCCTTTCAGTAATGTGGCCTGCAGCCGACCTCTTGTAGCTCGCGTAATGTTAAAAGCAGAAATGACGAGCAACAATGTGTCAATTATTTTATTGTTATTGTATACTATTGCTGCTTGTGTTACAGAATTTCTGTCTTCCTTTTCAGTTCGGTACATACACCGACTTCTAAAAGGAAACACGTTACGCTGGTCCTCAATCAAAAACTCGAAATTTTGGACAAGCTGAACCAAGGTTCTACGAAGTAAGCCATTGTTGCTGAGTACATTGTTAGACTAGCAGCTGCTTATGATTTCAAAAAGAAAGAAAATGCCATTCGATAGTACGTAAGTCAAAGGATAGCGTGTTGGGTAAACGGTACCGAAGTAATGCTTCTAAAGCGGTTGCGTGATACAGTATGCCGCCGTCTTATCATCTTTGCGGTGTGAAGTGTGGGGCATGGCTGCTGGCCTGCAGCTACTTTGAGTGCAGAATAGGTGCTTTCGGGTCATCTATTCCGTCGTTCGTAGTTTTCCCGTGGGATGCATTCACGATGCCTCGTTCCTCCGTTACGTGGAGGATGAAATTAGGCGCCGGACCAGCAAATTTTGCTATCATTTACCATTCCACCAGAGCGCCATAGTTAAGTCTCTTGGGGATTATCGCCGCAAGAGGCAGTACCGGCTGCCCCGCATGGCTTGCGGGCACTACCAGTAACCCCGAGGTACATCTACCAACCTCAAAGTTAAACCACCCAATAATTAGTCTGGAAAATCAAAATTATTATTTTTTTAATTTTATTCTTCATTAGTGGTGCACAATGAGTCGTTGCACCTGGATCCTCAGCCGTTGAGGAGGTTAAGCTACTTCTTTCTTTTCTTAACCTAAATTTCACCCCTCACTATGCACACCCCTTATTCCTGTCATTACGTGGTTAAGTCCTTTCTAGGACAGGCACACGAATATCCCACCTACGGGCTACCCCTCTGTCCGCCAACAGCACAACGACGACGATCATCTTTGAGGAAACTAAAAATTGGGATATGTTTCATAGTGAGTGATACTGTACAATATTTGCACACCAAATGTAAGTTTTGTATAAAAACTAATGTATCTTTGGATTAATTCCCGAAGGGGAGGGGATCTGTCCCCTTCAGCTGCCGAGGTGCGGGAGCTACGGACCCTTAACACTCGTGGTACCTCTGACGTTACTAGAGCAACCTCGGGCCGAACATTCGGGCCCCTCCCTGAATAGGAGTTGTTCGGATTGGGTGGGACTCGAGGGGGCAGTGTGTTCCCGACACCCACGGGGATTTGGGTACCTCAGGCCAGGCTTCGGCCACCCGGAGGGGTAGAGGGTTGCCTCATAAGTCCTGGGTACTAGCTTGCAGAGCTAGTAGAAGGTGTGCTACATCACCAGGCGGCCCCACCGAGGTTTTCGGTACTCTTCCCTGCGGGGTTGACGTGCCTAAGTGGCGTATCCACTTCCACCCCTCTTGACGTTGTGCTCAGTGGTGGAGGGGGGCTTTTTAAGAAATCACGTATTGCCCTATGGAAAGAGCTCTGGAGTATCCATCGCTCCCGTGTAGAAGGACGCCCGGGTTCTTGGTCTTACGGGTCCAGGACTAATGGGAGTAGAACCTCTGCACATACCTATCTTTGAATTAATAAAGTGCAAAGTATAGCCAAACATTATCAACTCAATAATCCGGCACTTCCGCTAATCCAACAACCATATCAGCAAAAATGGCTGAATCAGCGAGAGTTTAGTATATTTTAGAATCTCTCCTTCTATCTATTTCAAATTAATCGAGATGCATATTTATAGAAATAGTTCTGCTTACGCTGACAGGTTTATCATAAATTTCCAAATGTCTTTGTTGTAAACGGTGGCAGGAGTTTCAATGTATTTTATGTAGTTGTACTTTAAATATCGTAGAACATATGAATTGTATTTTCCACAGGTATTCAATGGATAGAGTAAAACTCCAACACATGACTCCTTTTTTACAAGCTACAGAAGTTGGCCATGTCGAAGGTATATCTGCTTCAGGTATTTAGTACTGACATTTACTGTTTGAGTTGTTTAACTACAAAAATAAACCGGTATGACGACGCGTGAAAGCAGCAACAAAGGTAATACGATGCAGTGAAATGCACAAGTAGCAACACCGGAGTATGAAACGAGCCGGTTTTAGGAACCTGTAACTTCGATATTCCATTCTGTTTACATATGCAGGACTTCAAAAACAAACAAATAAAGGCTTTCCTTTCAGAAAAGTATATATTCTGAGATTCAAATGAATAACAGGGAATACCTAAGAAATTGTTTGCTCCACAAAAACAGTATGTTTTAACGACTCTAAATCAAGCTTTAATGGAGAGTGTTATTAATCAAACCTCGTGGGTGATCAACCGTTTTAGGTTTATGAATGACGAGCTTGCGGTCACTCTATATTCCATGATCCTCATCCTGAAAGCGGCCATGAAGTATAGAATGGTGAAAGCTGGAAATTCATAAAACTGACACGACTAGTGAGCGGGATGGCTCAGGCGGAAGCCTGTAACCCGCTATCGGGGGGCCCGAGTACGAATCCCGTAGCCGATCTACCTGATCCATGGTCATTTTTCGGGGGGTTTCCTGAGTTGCCAGGCGAATGCGGTAGGTTAATTACATCCCCCGAATTTCCTGCCCCATCCATTTAATCTCCATTATCATTTCACATTAGCTCTGATATGGTAGTCTCTATCAGTGCAGAAGTGTCGGCGGTGCATGGCAGGATGATTTTCTCTCACTTCCTCCCACGGTAGGTCGGTTGCCGGTCTCCGCGCCTCCGCTTGGACCATTTCGGGACCGCCAGCCAGGGACCTTTGGGGCTCGGCTGTTGGGCTCGTTGCCGTCCCGGAATAGGGGAGCGTGTCCGTTGTCCTGGCCTGTTGGGGGAAGTCTCTAAGTAAACTATAGGGATCCTGCCCACTGTACTGTCGTGGCTCATTGGATCGACCGCCCTGTGTCTCCTCTAGCCTCACCCTTCCTCCCGGTGGTGCCCCACTTGGGGCATAGGCATAATGGGCCCACCATGGTGGCCTACGTACCGAATCCTCTCCGAAGTGAAATAGTAATCCTCCTAATCCTGACGGGCCCAAATGACCTTGTTGTCGACGGGCCCTAAAACACCACACACTCACTCACTCACTCACTCCTAATCCTGACAAGGCTGATCACCGCGAAGCCTTGTCTGAATTTCTTGTGCTGAAGATTTTGTCTATCTCTCACGCATATCAGTTTCCTTCTCATGAACACAAACATAAAGTTACACATAACTATTTGAGGTGTGTTAATTCATGCTTACCAAAATGGATGTTTTGTAATTTTGTTACCTATATGGAAACAAGGCCTGCTAAAATCGCAACATGGTGTAAATAGAAACAATAAGTGAATAAAATGTTGGAACATATAGCTAATTAACATACATTACTAGTCTTCCTAACTATTCTCTATATTTGTGTGTGTGTGTGTGTGTGTGTGTGTGTGTGTGTGTGTGTGTGTGTGTGTGTGTGTGTGTAAGTGTGTGTGCGTATTGCAGCTAAACAGGTCGCACATGTCACATGATTGTGATGAACAGTGATCCACTATTGCTCGCATCAGCACCATCATTTTATAAAGTCTCCATGTTATACTTGCTCCACTTTAGTGGCCTCTCTATTACTATGCTTTTAATACTTTTTCCATTTCCTAGAGGGTAACCTACACCCAAATTTAACAAAGATCAATACAGCTTGATAATCAAGTTAAGTAGTTACGTTTCTTGGACACAATTTTCTATAATCACGCAATCTCCTGACCTGGCATTTTGATAGTGTTTTGTCTTTGTTTATATTGACGTTATATGCAGTGTTTAATTTGTGGTTATAATATTTTATAAATATCCTGATGATGGGAGAGATGCACACTCCCGAAACGTCGATATCTAATCGTCTTTTCAGCTGGTTTGTTGCCCGAGAAGAAAGTGAGTAATGTTCTATACTCTATACACTGTGTACTTGGATATATGTTAGATTGTAGATGTTAGCTTATTTTACATTCTATGCTCTACAACGGATTCCACTTAACCTTAGGTTATGGATCTGTCATATTTCTATAATTTGAACTCTCCTAAATTTGGTGATCCATCATCTTAATTTCCCCCTTGCTCAGATTGACTTCTGTAATTTACATTGGTCCTACTTCTTCTTAAACTGCACTTCAACTTAGCACTTACACTAAAACAGAGCAGCTGCTCTTTCTAGTTTTCTCCACGCATGTCTGTCCTTAGCTTTTTTCAACCATAGTGTTCCTGCTGTCCTCCTAAAGGCATCTACACACCGAGTCTTCGATCTTCCTATTGATGTTGGTACTACTCTTGTATCACATACTGTTGTTCTTTGGGTCCAACGGCTGGGTTTCATTCTGGTAACGTGCCCTTCCCATCTCCATTTCAGATCTTTCGCCCGTACAGCTGCGTCAGTCATACCTGTCTTCTTTCTTATAGTTTCGTTTGATATTCTGTCTCGTATTGTTATGTGTAGTATTTTGCTCTGCATCTTTTGCTGGAAAATATGAAGCATTGTTTTCTTTTTCCATTACAGACCACGTATGGCAACTGCATGATAACACCGGTAGCACACAGCTTTTTATTATCTTCTTCTTTAAGCTTAATTTAAGGGACATGTTTTCTAAGACAAATTTCAGGCTCAAAATTTATGCCCGATTGATGTGAATTTTTATCTCCAATGTGAAATTGTTTGGAAAAAATACGGTTTGCCTCAAGTAGACATATTCACTGATATATTCCAGGTTATCCCCATTGACACTTATTTCCTCCTCAACAGTATTCATCAGCTTGGTTTTCCTTGGGTTCATGGTTAGCCCTACCTCAATGCTTATTCTGTTTAGCTCTGTTAGCATCGTTTGCAGTTCGTTCGCGGACCCAGTCATCAATAATATGTCGTCTGCAAACCGTTGATGCGTTAATCGGAGGCCGTCTATGTTTACACCATATTTCCTTTACCAGTTCAATTTCCGGGATTGGTGTTCCAGGAGGTTGCTGAAGAGCTTTGGCGACATCGGGTCTCCCTGTTTGATATCTTTCTCAAGCATAAAGCTCTTTCCTTCCCTTTCGGTCTTTACTTTGGCCGTGCTGCCATCGTATAGCTTGGAGAGTATTCTGATATATTTTGCTTCTACTCCTTGATGTTCCTGTGCTTGCAGGATAAATTCGTATTCCATGGAGTCGAAAGCCATGGTGTGGTCCACTAGTGCTATATATATAATTTAATGTTAAATTTTTACACCGTTTCTATGAGCTGGTTTACTGCCTGTATGCGGTCCATTGTGCTGTATATTTGTCCGAAATGCAAAACTTATTATTTTACTATGACAGTTATGCAACAGTTCCAGCATAAACCAGCATTTCAAATAAAACAGATTTGTAACTTTTACCTGCTGGAATATATTTTAAATATTCATATGTAAGAAATGCGATGCGTTTTAAATACTCTTTTATTAATTCACTTTCTGCTCTATCTGTTAAGCAAAAGTTTTGCAATTCCATTTTAAACCAACTTACCAATGAGTTTCATACTTTAAACTTTGAAGCTTAGCTCAGAACTTGATGCCAGTGTAATATTAATTCACATTCAAGAAAATCATCCCCCCTCCAAATTACAGGATTCACTGAAATAATTTTGGAAAATTTACTTTAATTAATTGACCTTCCCAATGAGTTACAGACTTAAAGCTTTAAAAATAGTTCAGAATGTATGGCATTAAAATATTAACTCTATTTAAAGGAAATCCCTGTACGCTAAACTACCCTTTGTATAAAAAAGTTTCCATTTTAGTTTAACTAACTTAATGAGCTACATATCTAAACCTTTGAGCGTAGTTCAGGATTGGATGACACACACACACACACACACAAACACACACAGACACACACACACACACACACACACACACACACACACACACACACACACACACACACACACACACACACACACACACACACACAAACTAACCTTTGAATGGAATGGTGCCTGGAATTACGCTTAACTGATGATTAGAAGAACGATTTTAGAGTCGTTAACTGATTTTTATTCAACAAAAAGAAGATTTCATTTTGGTTTCTTCATTCATTCTTTTTTATTTTTATTCTGAGGAACGCTTAACTTCAAGGTAGAAAACTACCAAAAGCTCTCTTGTTGTGACTTATTTTGCATCTTGATAAAACTTTATGAAAAGCTGAGACAATCGTGCACTGTAGCTTAACATATCCTCAAAAGCATCTTTTTATAAAATGACATTAAATAGTTACCAGAATCTTAATAGCAATGTGCTAAGTGCCACTTTCATACCGTTATGCCAGAGGTTCTACTCTAATTAGTACTGGACCCGTTGGACCAAGGACCCGGTCCTCCTTCGACCAGGGAGTTACCGAGCTGTCCCGTAAGGGCTACCGGCGCCTCCGTGGGGCTTTCCATAGGGCAAGACTCAAGACGGGATGGAAGTGGATAGGCCACTTACGCGCGCCAACACCAGAATGGGAAGGCTACCGATATGACCTCGGTGGGGCCGCCTGGTAATCTATGACGCCTTGTACTAGCTATGCTGGCTAGTGCACGGGAATATTAATGGCTTCTCTCAAACCTGTCCGGAGACGTACCCGATCTCCCACGGGTATCGGTAACCACTGCCCCCTCAAGTTGAACCCAATCCGAACAACTCCCTATCAGGGAGGGGCTCGAATGTTCGGCCCGAACTTCCTCTAGTAACGTCAGAGGTACCACGAGTGCTAGGGGTCCGCAGCGCCCGCACCACGACAGCTGAAAGGGACGGATTCCCTCCCCTAGGGGGCGACATTCATACAGTAAGTACGTAGGATAAACATATATTTAAGATCTTATTAGATCATAAATTAGTTTGAAAGATACCATGTGCAGGTATTTACTGTAGCGATTGAAGAGATTTCTTTCTGAAGTAGTTGTGACTTCCTATTTATAAGATGCACGTTTTTAAAGTCAGTACCGTTTTGCGATTCCGCTGCCGCAGTGCTACGGTCGGCGTTCCGCGCATGCGCGCTGGTTACCTACATCTCTTGTCTACGCACTGACGCCATTAGGGTCTGATTCTTGATTGTATACGTTGGTTACTGAGTGTTTAAGATGCTTTCGACAATCGTGAGTCCCGCCGATTGTGAAGTACGGGCTGTTCTACGATTTATTAGTGCTAAAGGCGTAAAACCGGTCGATATTCATCGTGAGATCTGTGAATTTTTCGGACAAAACATTATGAGTGATGGAATGGTAAGGAAATGGGTGAGAACATTTAAAGATGGCCGCACAAATGTGCATGATGAAGAACGGAGTGGCGTCCTTCGGTCGTTACTGAAGATTTGGTGCAGAAAGTAGACGAAAAGGTGAGAGAAAGCAGACGCTTTACAATTTCATCATTGTGCGACTATTTTCCTCAATACTCTCGTAGTGTTTTGTATCGCATTGTGACCGAGAACTTGAAGTACCGGAAATTGTGTTCACGTTGGGTTCCGAAAATTTTGACGGATTTGCACAAAACCCAACGTTTAGGCAGTGCATTGACTTTCCTTGAGTGGTACAACAATGAAGGTGAAGATTTTTTAGACCAAATTGTTACTGGTGACGAAATATGGGTGGCCTACGTCACACCAGAATCGAAACAACAATCCATGGAATGGTGACATTCATCATCACCCACAAAAGTGAAATTTAAGCAAACAATTTCTGCCCGAAAAATCATGTGCACAGTTTTTTTGGGAGAGTATTGCCAGTGGAGTTTCTGCTTCTAATGAGACAATCAATGCAGCGTTTTATTGTGAGACATTGAACAATCTGCGCCATGCAATCCAGAACAAACGACGTGGCAATTTGATTAAGGGTATCATTTTGCTGCATGCTCGTCCACATGTGGCTAATCGGACCAAAGATCTCATCAAATCTTTTCAATTGGAAACTCTAGATCTTCCTCCATACAACCCTGATCTGGCGCCCAGCGACTACCATTTGTTCCTGCACTTGAAGAAACATCTGGGCGGTCAGCGTCTTCAAGACGATAACGAAGTCAAAACAGTTGTGATACAGTGGTTAACACGTCAGGCGACAGAATTTTATGAGGAGGGTATTCAAAAACTGGTGCCAAGTTATGACAAGTGCCTCAATATTCACGGAAATTATGTAGAAAAGTAGATTAAGGTACAGGCTTTCATGTAAAAATAAAATTATTGCGATATCTATGCACGTCTTTGTTTAGTTCCAAAACGGTACTGACTTAGAAAACATGCCTCGTATTAAAATTGCTTTGGAAGAACTATTATATTAGGGTTCATCAATCCCTTTTTGCATAGTGAAAGTTTTCAAATTGATTTTACAAATCACCGTTAATCATCATGCCAACACCAACAAATAAATATCAAGTAACCTAATAAAAACAAAAATTTAAACATCACACACGCACACACACATATAATAGAATTAGATTTATAGAGTATGTATTTCATACTATAGATTTTCCTCTTTCAACAATGCAGCTGCCAAAATATTTGAAGGAACCCAAAATAAGTAACTTACATTAATACCTCGGGGTACGGTGGGGGGCTGATATCTTCGTCTGTGAAGACCTCATCCTAGGTTCATCCCATTAATGTTGTAGCACTCAAGTCACGTCCTGAACTCTGGGTTTGCTTTAGAACGCGCTCTTAATCGTTGTTGTTTTTGGCAATCCATTTTAGGAGTTCCTTGTTATGACGTCCGAGAGGTCATATTTGTTCGCATGCCCTGCTGTCAAATCATTGTATACCGTCCCACACACATAACGGTAAGATAATGGAAAACTACATTCCATTACCGCTGTTTCGATGCATGAAGAACGGAATTTTCGGGAAAAAGTACATTTCACTTAAGGACATGTCATAGCGAAAACACTTAACAGCATGAAGAAAAAATTATACATCCTATATTTTAATTAAGTTCTTGGCTTCTTTTGGATATATTTTACAAGAGAAGACAAACGTGTGTACTACGTGGTGTTCCGCAGATTACTTTAGGATATTTAATATTGTTGGATTTTTGAAGTAAATTTAAATAGCTATTCAGTTTAAGAACACGTGGACTGTATCGAGATTATGAGAAAATAATTTCTATTTTGCCATATAAGTTGACATAAAATTTTAAAATTGGTAAGTTTTGTAGCTTTTAGCTCATACGGTAAACAGAAACAATCGATTTAAGATACGTACAATAAATATGCAAGTCTTTACCATTATATCTTATTGCGCAATTGAAACTTGTAAAATCAATATGATAATCAATATACCATGTGTAAGATACATTACTCAACATAGTTCGTAAAATCAAGAACTCTCCTTTGTAGTAATATTACTTGAGATTCCAATTCACACCGCATTTATGGGATTAGTGCTCTGTGACCAAGAGGGGGGCAGTTTATCCAGTACACAGCACAAAAGGTGTGCCTGTTATAGGGCTCAAACAGGGTTCTGGCCGGAACTGAAGTCTCGCGTAATTTGTGTAATATAGTTTACTTTCTTGTTATTTATTGATTTGATTTTGCAGTTTTATTCCGTTTTATTTCTATCTTACTTGTTTATGTAGTCTCTTATAGGTCATAAAATACACAAAAATATGTGATTTCTAGAAAATTGGATATAGCGATCCCTATTTTACCAAACAAGTGGTCTGTTACTTACCTAAGGATATTCTAGTTACTGCTCAAGTGCACAATATATAAAATGTGACTCTTCTAAATAGTACACTAAACAATTTTGATGTTATAATTGGATGTTAGTGTTTAGTATGTACACAAGTACCTATTCCACAGATCGGTCATTTCATGCCCCAACCCAATTGGCTTGTATGCCTCCGCGTACTATATGTTCCGGAGGTTTACCATTCTACGAGGGCTGTTCAAAAAAGAATGATCATAATTTTTTTACGGTCATCATTTTTCGCACTAAAATTCAATCTTATTACATTCTGTTAGCTTAATGTGAAAAAAAGACGCCGTAGTATTTTTACTGTCGGTACTCCTGATTCCCGCGTGTGAGAACCAGGCAAATTCAGACAAGTGCAGTATCGCCTACCGCTGCAATGGAGGTAACACGCGAGGAACAATATGCGGCTTTGAAATTCTGCATTCGTCTCAACAAATCTTCAGTTGAGGCCTATAAAATGTTACAGGAGGCCTATGGAAAGTCTGTTCTTCCCTACAGCACAGTTCGAAGGTGGTTTAAAATGTTTAAAGAGTGGAGACAATCAATTTCAAAGGAAGGTGCACCCAGTGCTACAGTTACTGCTCTTACGGAAGAAAAACATCAACACTTCTGCTGCCATTCTGTGAGACGATCGACGAAATAGCTTAAGATCACTTTCTGAAATACTGAACATTTCATTGGGTGCCACTCACACGTTGGCGAGAAAAACATTACACATGAGACGTGTTTGTGCGCGATGCGTTCCAAGACTATAGATTCCCGAACAAAAGGACATTAACATGCAGTTAAAGTTGATGTTAGAGGAGTTACTTACAAACGTAGTAACTGCTGATGAAACTTGGCTACATCATTTTGATCCTGAGAGCAAACAGCAAATCTTAGTGTGGAAGTTTCCTTCATCACCAACCCCCCAAAAAGCAAAAGTGGTTGCTTCTGCTGGGAAAGTTTTGGTCACCTCATTATTTGATATTCATAAAATGGTTTATTAGCATATTGTATCTGCACACCCATCAGTAACTGGGCAACACTACAGGGATGTCCTGAAAACTTTGCAAGTCCATATCAGGCGCAAAAGACTACATTTCCATGGAGCAGGCTGGATGCTGTACCCCAATAATGTGTGGCCGCATATTGCCAAATTTGTTGCTGAATATCTTGCAAAAATCAACGGGAAGTGCATCCCTTACTCTCCCTATAGTCCGGATTTAGCTCCATGTGACATTATATTCCCTAACTTGAAGAAACGCTTTCGTGGGAGGCATTATCCATCATCATAAGCAGCGGTGAAGGCTGCGGAGGCGATTTTGAAGGATCTCTCAAAAATGGTTTCCAGCATGTCTTTGAAGACTGGCAGAAACGCTGGGACAAGTCCATCGCATTTAGGGCGGAATATTTTGAGAAGGACCATCAACATTATGAGGATGACCAAAGGTACGTTGTGAAAAAGAAATTGTGATCATTGTTTACTGAATAGCCCTCGTATAACATTTGTGTTACACATTCAAGCAACATGCTCTAATGAATACACTATCTTTGTTATACATGGTGTTGAAGTCGATGTCCATTTACGTTGAAGAATTCCTGGCATTTCTCATTCTTAGAAGGCTGAAATTGATTAACAATAGTCTCTATAACTGGAAGCGATTTCCATGTGTTATGCTGAGGTCTGTTGGCGTGGTCTAAGTTTCCTCGGAGATGATTGCACAGCTTGTAAAATGTTCACTGAAATAATGCTTAGTTATATTGAGTCTGGCCGTAAAAGCCTACATTTTCTCAATGGTTACTGCAGGGTTTATATTTTAAAACTTTTATCAGTTTTATGAACAGTGGATCTTGAAACATTTGGAAAGGGTCAAAAGATTAAAAATTTCGTCAATTTTTCCCTTCGTTAGAAGCTCGTTCTCACTTCTTTATTTAGCGTTTGGTGATCCTATTCTCATATATGATTAGTAATATTTTTATATTTATAAATTCAGGTAATTCCAAAGTATTATTTCCGATGAAATCTTGGTATTGAATTTTTAAATGAAATGCAATACTTTCCCTACTTACTGCGAGTATATGTATTACAGAAAATAAAATGCACTAATTCTGTGTAAAACTCTTGCGTGCGATGCTTCATAATAGTGTGTGAGTTTGGCATTCAGGAGCTCTGAGGTTTCAGTTCTGTCAATTACACACTCGGACCTAGGTTTTTTCACTTTCCCTTGTCATCATCTACCACGATTTACTTCCCATCATATTATTTTCACTATATTTCCTTTTCGTCTTTCAGGTATCCTTCTAAATTATGTCCCACAGGTTGAGAAAGGATGTTCCAAACACCGAGTGCGATGACTTAAGCGGTTTCGTCTGTGGTCCGCATTTGGAAGACCTGGGCTCGATTCCCGTGGCCGATCTACCTGACCCATGGTATATTCGGGGATTTTCCTGGGTCACCAAGCGAATGCTGGGAGGTTAATTACATCCACCGAATTTCCTGCCCCTAAAATTCATCTTCAATATCATTTCAGGGTAAAAGTGTCGTTGGGTGTCTCTCCGGTGAAAGGCAGGATGCTACGCTCTGAGTAGACTTCCTTCTTCGGTAGGACGTTTGCCGGGCTCCGAACCGTATCTCATGGTGGGGCTGTTCCCGAACCACAGAAAGGTGGGATGAATGTTGTCCTGGTTTGCCGGGGGGTTTCCATCTAGTAAAATGTAGGGAGCTTGCCCTCTGCATTGTCGTGCCACCTTGGGACGGCCATCTTCTGACTCCTCCTACCCCATCCTTCCTCTCAGGGGTGCCCTACTCAGCGGCATAGTTACAATAGACCGAGTTTGGGGTGTCCTTGCTGAATTCCCTCCCTAAAATAGTCCAGTCCAGTCAATCTTACACTGCAAAACATGGAAAGGTTCGCATTGTAAACCAATGCTCCTTCATTACATACATACATACATACATACATACATACATACATACATACATACATACATACATACATACATACATACATACATACATACATACATACATACATACATACATACATACATACATACATACATACATACATACATACATACATACATACATACATACATACATACATACATACATACATACATACATACATACATACATACATACATACATACATACATACATACATACATACATACATACATACATACATACATACATACATACATACATACATACATACATACATACATACATACATACATACATACATACATACATACATACATACATACATACATACATACATACATACATACATACATACATACATACATACATACATACATACATACATACATACATACATACATACATACATACATACATACATACATACATACATACATACATACATACATACATACATACATACATACATACATACATACATACATACATACATACATACATACATACATACATACATACATACATACATACATACATACATACATACATACATACATACATACATACATACATACATACATACATACATACATACATACATACATACATACATACATACATACATACATACATACATACATACATACATACATACATACATACATACATACATACATACATACATACATACATACATACATACATACATACATACATACATACATACATACATACATACATACATACATACATACATACATACATACATACATACATACATACATACATACATACATACATACATACATACATACATACATACATACATACATACATACATACATACATACATACATACATACATACATACATACATACATACATACATACATACATACATACATACATACATACATACATACATACATACATACATACATACATACATACATACATACATACATACATACATACATACATACATACATACATACATACATACATACATACATACATACATACATACATACATACATACATACATACATACATACATACATACATACATACATACATACATACATACATACATACATACATACATACATACATACATACATACATACATACATACATACATACATACATACATACATACATACATACATACATACATACATACATACATACATACATACATACATACATACATACATACATACATACATACATACATACATACATATACGGAGGCCGTGATATTCGTGGAGGAAGAATGCGAGTGTGTGTGCTCTTGATTATTCGGTGTTAGTGGCGTGACTTTCAAGTACTTGTTTGTGTTCGGCATTTCATAATGTTTTTTGTGAGGCTGTTTCTTTGTGGGCGTGTTAGTTGAACCGGGCATTGCTGAGTTACAGAGTTTTAAGGGAATTGACGGACCCAGGCATTGTTCATGGATTGAGAAGCATAGAAACTAGTATTCAGGAGGCCGTGAACCGCACGACTAAATCGAGAAATACAAAGTTATATCTTAATTGGAATGTTTCGTTTGAGTTAACAAGGAATAATAAACAAGAGATTTCAAAATGGTGGATGAAGTTAGTGAGGGTATTGAGAGTGCCTTTAGAATGCTCTTAAATGTTACGGAGGCTAGTAAAAACTTGCGTCAAGATTTGAAGCAGGATATTGTGAAGTCGGTAAGTAGTTTACGTAAATATTTTACAAAAATGAAAGACATCGTGAATCAGAAGGAAAATGAAACCGAAAGTTTACAAATGGCAGTGCAGAACTATCAGGAACAGTTGAGTGTTGGCAAGAGAGCGAGAATAGCATCACAAGTGACACCTGGGGTGATATCTTCCGAACGGGTTGTGGAGCAATTTGGGGTAGAAAGGAGTTATGCTTCGGTGTTGACTGGCGCTGCACGTACAGGGGACTCTAAGTGCTTTAAACTGCTTGTTCGGAGCAAGAATAATCAAAGTGTGGAATATATAAAGACACTGGTGAAAACTAAGGTTAATCCTGTAGAGATGAAGGTTGGTGTTCAGTCTGTAAAGGCATTGAGGAACGGACAAGTTCTAATACAATCGAACAATAAAGCTGAAGTAGATACTATTTGCAACAATATTAATAATAAGTGTGGAGAGGAGCTTGAGGCTACTGTCTCGAAGAAAAGAAATCCAAGAATAATTATTTTCAATATACCAGATGAGATAACAACGGAGAATGCTGTGGAGGTTTTAACAGCACAAAATACAGAGCTGGAGAATTTCAGCACAGAGATTCAGCCTAAATTTTCCTTTCATGATAGGAAAAAGAATTTGAATTTGGTTGTTGAAGTCACTTCAACTGTACGGAGGGAAATACTTGGCAAAAGATTAAAAATAGGATGGAATATGTGTAACTGGGATGATTATGTCAAGGCTGGGCGTTGCTTCAATTGCTGTAAATATAATCATCGTACGCAGGACTGTAAAGGACAGCAAACATGTCCAAATTGCGCAGAGAAGCATGCTCTAAAGGAATGTACTGCTAACAGAGCTGCATATAAATGCATTAATTGTGTAACGTATAATAAATATAACAGAGACAACAAAGTGTCAGAAAATCATTCTGCACTGGATACGAATTGCTCCTGTTATCAAGCAACACTTAGGCGGCTAAAAGACAATACCGACTATTAAAATGGATAGATACAGATTAACATGTTTTCAGGTTAACTTGAAACATTCAAGGATTGCGACTGCTAATTTGGTACAGCTTGTGAATGAAAAAGCTATAGATATAGTATTTATTCAGGAGCCCTACTTGATTAACAATAAACCAGCAGGTGTACCATTACATTTTAGAATATATACAGTTGGTACTACGGGTAAACGAGCAGCAATATTTATAAACAACAAAAATATTGACGTAACTACCATTGGTCAGCTTTCCGACAGTGATTGTGTCGTTATACAGGTTGTATATAATAAGAAAACATTTTTTGCAGCTTGTATGTACTTTGATGGGCACTTGAATATAGAAGATGACATTAACAAGATTGAAAATATTCTCCAGCATATTAAAGGAAAGGGTCTGATAATACTAGCAGATAGTAACGCCAGAAACAAACTTTGGCATGATATAATAACTAATCAGCGTGGTAGAATATTTGAAGAATTCATTACAGCAACAAATTTACATATCATGAATGAAAACAACGGCTTGCCAACTTTTGAATCCCAAACTGGAAGGAGTTGGGTCGATTTGACTATCGTTAATGACAAACTCCTTAGAGATGTAAGGGAATGGACCGTTGGAGAGCAAGAAAGCTGCTCTGATCATAAGATAATATCGTTCACAATAGGAAATGCAATCAAAACCCAAACTCGTACATTAAAGGGAATTAAATATATAACTAGACCAGAAAATTATAAGACATTTGAGGAAACGTTGCCACGAAAGCTGACCAAAAATTTTAATTGTCTGGGCAATGGACAGAGTGTGGATGAACAGCTCGCCCATAAAGTAAAAGAAAATAATGTTGAATATACAATTGAAATGTTCTACAATAGTATGGAAGCTGCATGCAGGGAAGCGTTTAGAGTAAGCAGGGGTAAGAAGCAGGCAATTAAAGGCAAATCAGTTCCCTGGTGGACCATTGAACTAACCATATTGAGGAAAAAGGTAAATGCATTAAGACGACGATATCAACGAACTATTAATAATGAGCAGTTAAGAGAAGAAAGAAGGAATCAGTACTTGGAAGGTAATCGGCAATACCAAAGGAAAATAAATGACGAAAAGTTTAAATCCTGGAGGGAATTTTGTAATGTAACTGATGGGACTAATCCTTGGACTGTAGTCTATAAGATCGCAGCCAATAAAATAAGATATCAGAATTCACTTACTACATTGCAAAGAGAAGATGGAACCTACACTGAAGATATACCAAGCACATTAAAGTATATGCTGGAGAACTTCATTCCGGAGGATAGGGTACAAGATGATACTGAACGACAAAAAGACCTAAGGAGGCTTGCAGAGGAAGTAATTAGTACCCCAGATGACAAGGAATTTACACCTAATGAAATTTGGGTTGTATTAAAAAATTTCAATCCAAAAAAGTCACCGGGAGAAGATGGAATATCTAGTGATATTCTGTTAAATGCTTTTAAAATGTTCCCATATTTCTTTACAGCAATATATAATCAATGTCTTATGGAAGGAATTTTTCCAGAAAGATGGAAGCGTTCATCTATAGTTCCTATAGTAAAGCCAGGCAAAGAAGATAGTGTAACGATAACAAAATATCGACCAATCAGCTTGTTGAACATATGCGGTAAAGTTTTAGAAAAGTTAATGATAAATAGGATTGAATATCATATTAACACGAGAAACCTTTACAGTACAAGACAATTTGGATTTAAAGCTCAGAAAAGCACGACAGATGCAGCAATGGCGCTGAAGGTATTCATTGAAGATGAGCTAAAATCTTTTGGTTATGTTGTTTTGGTGAGTTTGGACGTGAAAGGAGCTTTTGATGCATGTTGGTGGCCTAGTGTCTTAAATAACTTAAGAGAGATGAAGTGCCCAAGAAATTTGTACCAACTTACAAAGGATTATTTTAAAAATAGGAAAGCAACTCTCTCTACGAATGAATTCAGGACTGAAGTACAGGTCCAGCGAGGCTGTCCGCAAGGATCTTGTTGTGGGCCTGGACTTTGGAATATACTATATAACTCTTTGCTAAAATTGGAATTTACAAGGCGGACAGAGGTAATAGCATTTGCTGATGATTTACTTGTCATGACAAAAGGAAAAAGTATATTAGATGCTGAAAATTTTTCAAATCAGGACATAAAGAAAATTGAGTTATGGGCTAAAGAAAATAAAATCCAGTTTAACGACTCAAAATCAAAAGTTTTGGTAATATCAAAGAAGAAAACTAATCATAATGAAGCAATCAGCATATATCTGAACAATAAAACTCTGGAACAAGTGGATGTTATTAAATATCTTGGTATTTACATTGATAGGAAGTTTAGCTTTGATCACCACATAGATCAAGTACATGACAAAGCACTACGACTTCTGCATAATCTTTCCAAGTGCGCAAAACTCACTTGGGGACTGGGAAATAAGGCGCTAGAAACTATTTATAAAGGCGCAATAGAACCTATTTTAACTTATGGTGCTCCTGTGTGGGGATTTGCCCTAGAAAAGCAGAAGAACATTAAAAAATTCGAGAGGATTCAGAGATTGTTTAATATAAAAATGACGAAGGCATATAGGACAATTTCTTATGATGCATCTTGTGTTATTGCCGGCATCCAGCCAATTGGTATAACAATACAAGGCAAAATAAAACTGTATAATGATATACACAGTGAACGTGACTATGATGCACCCCTACCACCAAGCGTCTGGAACCATCCAGCAGAACGACCTCATATAAAAGCAGTTGAGGATGATGGGGCATACGTCTTTCAAATTTTTACGGATGGGAGTAAATCAGATGAAAAAGTCGGGGCTGCTGTAGTTCTGTACAAGCACAATACTGTAATTCGACAACTGCAATTCAGGCTGGATGGAAGGTGTTCAAACAATCAGGCCGAACAACTGGCTATTTTGAAAGCACTTGAAGAGCTACAAAACATGGCAAATACGCTGAACAAAGAGAAGACTGTAGCCATATTTACAGATAGTCAGGTGGCACTATCCACCTTACAAAACAACAATAAACACAATTATATTCCTGAGGAGACACTTAATAGACTAGGAACTTTAGAAAGAAATCAGTGGACAATACACTTTAGTTGGGTGAAAGCACATGCAGGAGTTACTGGTAACGTGCTAGCAGACATATTAGCAAAATCAGCTGCTGAAGACATCGAAATAAAGACTATTTACAACAAGGTACCAAAATCTTCTTTGAAAACTGAAATAGAGAGGGCAGGACATCTACAGTGGCAACAGAGATGGAGCAGTACAAGTAAAGGAGCCCTTACCAAATCATTCTTCCCTTTGATAAAGGATCGTCTTAAGACAAAACTACCATTAACAGCGACATTCACTGCAATGGTATCAGGACATGGAAAAACTAAAGCTTACTTGTATAGATTTCATATCATAGATGATCCCCAATGTACCTGCAATAGCCCACAGCAGACCGCAAACCACCTCATTTATGAATGTAGAGACACAAAACATCAGAGGGACAAGTTGATTGAAGAAGTACACAAGAATGGAGGAAATTGGCCAGTGTCAAACCAAAACCTTATAAATAAACATTTGAAAGCTTTTTGTATATATGTTAATTCAATTGACTTGTAAACAATTTTTATTTTAAAACAATACGTGAATTGAACATTTAAATTCTAATATTTAAAAAACTATTGTAAAATAATATCAAAATGTGATTACTATTTATAACGTATCTATGTAATTAAATGCATGTAATGTTACTCCGTAACGGGGCATGCTGTTAAAGTTCAATAAAATAAAAAAAAAAAAAAATACATACATACATACATACATACATACATACATACATACATACATACATACATACATACATACATACATACATACATACATACATACATACATACATACATACATACATACATACATACATACATACATACATACATACATACATACATACATACATACATACATACATACATACATACATACATACATACATACATACATACATACATACATACATACATACATACATACATACATACATACATACATACATACATACATACATACATACATACATACAGCACAACCAACATGTTTCAGTTGACACGATACACTAAGCGAATGCAGCTTCATAGATACGAACACTGCCTTTTGACTAATAAAACAAATGAATGGGTAGAGCCAGACTGAAACATTCAATGCCATAGCTGGGATTTGAACCACGGATCTTCTGGTTTCCGTCTAGCCGCTCTAACCATTTGAGGTACAATGGCCATTGCTACCATGATCAAGCTACCATGATATGTTACCATGTTGGCCATAGTAGCTCAAATGGTTAGAGCGGCTGGATGTAAACCAGAGGATCCGTGGTTCAAATCCCTATGGCATTGAATTTTTCAGTTTGGCTCTACCCTTTCATGGTGAGTCCTACACACGGCTAGTGTGAAAGAACAATTAATTTCCAATAAAACAAATGTTTTGCCATTGAATTAAATGTGCTAGTACAATTAGAGAACGAAATTTTTGGGGAAATCGAGGCACTTCTTTAGACATTTTGAGCACCCCTGAGTAGAGGGAATATCAAATAGCAAATGAACAGTTTTATGGTGAATAAACGTATTAAGGTTCTATCTATCAATTGAATATTTTACAGAATAGAAATTGAAGATTTTCTCTCTTTCCGTCGAAAATAATTGCGAAAATTGATTTAAATTTAGATATTATCAGAACCGAGATAAGTAACATGAAGTAATCACTGTTTACAGTTAATTGAGAAACTTGTAAAGACTTTGTCTTCCTTATTTTAAAGAAGTAACGTTATTCTTGGAGCGAGAAAAGTCTGATTTCTCTAAAGACTGAACTCGAGGTTGCTGGTTTATACGACAGGCGCTTTAAGTCTTGAGAACACAATGCCTCCATGTTTCCTAACTTTAACTTATACCGTGCTGGGAAAACACCATGTCGTAAAAATACTTGCCTCCTGTGAGGATTGAACTCACGACCCCTGGTTTACGAGACCAATGCTCTGCCACTGAGCTAAAGAGGCTCGTCGAGCTTGTCTTTCCTGTAAGATTTAGAAGTTTCAATTCGCGACCTATGTTGTACTAGGTGTACTCCTGAAGTGGTCTGCATGATTTTCTCTTTCGATATGATATTGAGCTCTCTAAGGTAACGCTGAAATGGAAAAATTACCTGTTAGAGATGAAATCACACCAGTGTTTTTCAGGACTTAGTGTTTCATTTTGCCTTTGGGGTAAGACACTAAAATATGCCCTTATCGTAATGAATTATTGAGCACAAATGTCTTTAAAATGTTCCGTTCTCTATGAAAATTGGACTGTTGTGTGCACGTTGTGTGTGTGTGTGTGTGTGTGTGTGTGTGTGTGTGTGTGTGTGTGTGTGTGTGTGTGTGTGTGTTCATGGACACTTGCTAACTGCTGTGGTAGTTGGAGTCCCGTTCTACGTATAATGAGCGTGAATGGCCCCTTAATTTTACTCAGACATCTCCTTATCAGACTTGAGGTAAATCTACGATGCGGAACCACCAGCTTTACCTTCCTTTCTAGGGAAGCCATACTAACTTGCTAATTCCGAGCTCAATTGGACTTAGGTATTCCATTCACTGTCTCTATTGATCTCAGAAATATAACAGTGACTGTGTTCTATTTTTATCTGTGTACACGTTTGTACATGCGCACAATGTGTACGTGAGAGAGAAAATAATTCTATGAGCTGCAAATACATTAATGCTCATACCTAAGCCGGCCGCCATTTTACAATTCAAGTCAAACTGTTTCATAGGTTACCTCGAAATTAATAAACGCTTCTTTTTGGTTCTGTTCGAATCCATCCCCGAGTATGTATTTTCAAATAATCCACAATTACATTAAACGAAACAAGTTTTCCGGTTGATGTATGTTTCCTTTTAAAGAGACAAAATATTTAACAACAGAGGGCTGCACATACGTTTTCGTGTCGTCTTGTCATCTTTAATTTCTAGTATGGGTACCTCGTGTTAAAATTTATGATTTTATAATGCTGGCTTTCTAAAATAGTTTATTGTTAAACAGGTGCGGTAACTACCGGCGTTTCCTGAGCGACAGGACCGTAACGGGAGAGGGCCTTCTTGCTCTCCGCCAGAATTACGCCTAAAGAACCAAGTAACGTGTACGAAATTCTATCTATTGCACTAATTTACATTAGCCTTACCTGAAATCACAATAGATATTGAAATGTATGACCTTAAACGCAAATACATTTTGTATATCTCCGAAAGCAGTTCTGGTTCACTCGAAGAAATTCATCTTGACTGATTGCCTGTATTTATTTGTCTGTTACCCTTTAATTCTGCTAACGTGTTTGGGTTGGATGCGTACACTTCATTCTTTAATGTTACCCACAAATAAAAGTCACATGGACATAGGTCAGGGAACGAGATGGCCACAATCTTCGACTAATTATGCTGCCACCATACACACTGCTCAATTCATAGAATTCGCAGCAGTTTGTGCTTTAACTGAGCCATGCTGAAACCACTCAGACAATCGTTCATTTCCTGTTATTTGCGTAAAAGGATATTTAAATTGAAATCAACTGATGTACCGAAAAATATGGGAACGATAATTCTACACACACTTACTGCACACCAAACCCCAACTTTTGCAGCTTGGGATATTCTGTAGCCTATTGTATATTGTTTTGGGTAGAAACATGAACTTGAAGATAAAAGAACGCTTCAGTACTGAAGAATGTTAAAAGTGGGTCCATTCCACCATTGTAAACGGACTGCAAAAACTAATTGCAATAATTAAGCCTAGGTTCAGAATTTTTTGTTATAAAGCATGAACTACAGTTACTTTGTACGGCTTAAGTTTCATAATTAACACTAGGTACAGAATTTTTTGGTTATAAAGCATGAAATACAGTTACTTTGTACGGCTTAAGTTCCACAAGTTCCATTGTCCTAAACGTTACGTCTTTGGAAATGCCAACCTGTTGTGCTACAGTCTCAGTGATCTTGGGATCTAGTGCTCTAACCTGGTCTCCACTTCATCAAGCTTCTCTTCTTACAGCACACTACGTTTTTAAAATATTTCGTGTTCATAGACCATCATGTACGCTTGACTTTAGTGACAAGTTCATGAATAGTTGATCTGCTAGGAATTCGAACACCTGCTTAACGAATTTGAAATTCTCTACAACACCTTCTTGCAGAAGAGTATTACACATACGTGTCATACAGAAAAATACGTTGTTCTAAAGTGTACTGAGCGATTAGTAATGTACAAATTATCACCAAGAGACAGCACCATGTCACTCTGAATACGCACACAGACCTCATTACAACCGTGTCAGTTGAGTTGGATCTGTGGTGAAATAATGTTATTCTCTGGCGGCAGACGCGCTACTCGTCACCTAGTCCAAGGCCACCGCGAAACGGTCCGATCACTCAAGGAACGCACGGTACATCCTGATGTGATCTGATGTAAAGAACGAAGAGGGACACCTGACTTTATCTCTAGCATTAAGACGTTTAAAGAATTTTAGACGCTTACGTAAAATTGCTGCCTAAACCAACCTGCTAACCTGGATTTGTTATAAGTGTAGTTTTGTATGCCGTTCCTAACCAAAGGGTAATGATTTTGAAAACGTGTAGGAGGAGAAAACTTCCGGTCGTAAGTAGGGTTACAGAGAATATCGGGAGAACTTAGCACACTGCCAATAGAATCATGTCTATTCCTCCTATATAATACGTGCTAATTACTCTAAGAGTTCCCTCTAGTGGCACTGTTCACAGTATTTCCAAAGCCATCACTTTTGTATTTATTAGAAGATTTCTGAACAATTTTTTTCTAGGCCTCAGTAGTACTTTTGTTAGCGTTTGCTTGATCCTCAATGTATAATAAACATATTTTGGTCTACTTTATCATCATGCAGTGTGTATCACTACTTTTAAATTTTCTAGATGTTTTTCTCATATGGTCCTTCTAGAGTTCCATTTTATAGCACAATAAAACTGCCGAAAGTTGTGTGCTAGACCTGGCAGAAATACAAACATTACAATTAAATTTCCGACAAGCTTTTTTTCGAGATTGCATTCTTCTCCTTTAAACCCCTGTACTTTTTTTTCTTTTCTTCCTTCATTCTTTCATCCTCCCCGTTTTTTTCAACTCATCAACTCTTCTTTAGTAAAAAGTTCCAAAGTTAACTACTTAACGGCGAAGCACTGGTTACATGTTCAGTTTCAGTTCATTGCTACATGAATCACGAGGAATTTTCTATAAAGTAACAGTGTAATCTTTTCTGAAACGACATGAGATCACCGGCTTTACTTCCCTTCGGATGGGAGTCACGCTAAGGATTTTTACGCTTCAAACAGCGAACTTTGCAGTTACATCCTAAACCATTTCCCCCTCTAAAAGCCCCATACTTTCAAATAAATAAATAAACCCTTAACGGATGGGAACTCAGCAAAAGGATGGGCACGCAGCAAAAACGTTCAGGCTGTATACAACCGGCCAGCATCCTACTGGAATGAACAATCACTTCCACTAAAAATAAACTGATTGTCAAAAATGTAAGAAATGACAATCAACAAGAAACATAGACTGACATTGTTGTAGAAATGGAAAATAGAATTTCCTACATGGAAAATCTTCTGTAGCATAGAAAGCTATATGGGGATTTGTTGAACCCATGTTACACCTTTTTTAAAGAAATTTTCTAAACTTTTCTGTATGCAGTATTCAGTAAACAATGACCCAAAGATAAATGTTTTTCACATTCAAGGAGCATAAACAATAAGTATCCTAGATTAGCCATAACTAAACTTGCAATATAATGTCCTAAACCCATTTTTTTCTACGGTTTGTTAGAATAGTTATAGAGAATTTGTTTGTATTGGTTTATGCTATGGAGGGGATTCGGCAGGATTTCCAGTCTTGGTCTGTTGTACCTATGCCCCAACTGGTGCTTCCCCGGGAGGAAGGACGAGCCGAGAGAAGAGAGGGTGGGAGTCCCAAGGAGTCGCGACTGCGCACAGGGCAGGGTCTCTACAAAGTATAGAGAATTAATACAGGACTTCTTGAACATTCTATAGATATATCTACTAGGACTCGTGCTATCTGTGCGTGCGTGTGTACCTAAAACTTGCAGAGCAGTCTCTACGACTAATTGAAGTGGATGGTGTAGTCATTCAAATACGTAAGGAAAAATATATTTTTGACATAAATTTATGCTTTTTAATGAAAATAAAAGTTATTTTGGACATAATTCACAACATAAAATATAGCACGAAGAATGGGTAATATTTCATTCTAGTAGGTAAATTAAATACCCGAGAAATTGCAATGTATTTAAAACAACTAAGCTTTGTTTCACAGTAATTCATTACACGTATATGAAATTGATTACACATTTAAGGTGTCATGTTATTTTATTTTAGTATAGATACGTTTTCATGAGATGAACAATGACATCATCTAGTATTGATTATATTGCCCCCACATCTCACGCTTCGAAAAGCTGTGAGTGATCCATCGTTCAGCTAAGAATTCTCTCAGCTTACCAACATTATCGTGCTGACATTACGGTCGTTGAACGTAATGTCTTCTGTAGGATTTGAACTCACGACCTCTAGTTTACGAGACTAATGCTCCGCTGTTCGGCAAAAATGGCATGATTATCACGCCTTTACTTCCAGCTGTGTTCGTGTTGTAATGAGCTATAAACAGCGACGTGAGATCCTAGTGTTCTACTCGTACTATCTACTTACCCAGACCTTTCCTCAATTACTGCAGCTCCTTTGGAATCTTAACAATTTAAAATCCAGTTATACAATAAAATAGTTTGTCAACTCCTTTCTTTACTGGGGAGCAGAAGCTAATTTAGCTTAAATACAAAATAAAGGTGAAACGGGATTGTCTATTCTCGTCCCTTAACTTCCTATAACATGTATATAGTAATAAAGCACGAAGATCGTGGCGTCACGGGGCCAGTTTGTAGGATAGCATCATATAGCTTAACTCTATACTTGCCTGTATCCATAGTTACAGGCCAATAAATTGTTCAGTTTTTGAATGACAGCTATTTAAACAAGACTAGTATAGAGAATTCATGAAAATGGAGAATTTCGAAGAAAAAAAACGAGCAGTGATTAAATAGTTCCATTTGAAAGGCTTAACGCCCAAATAAATCAAGGAGTAAATGGACAGTACATTTAAAGACTCTGCCCCTTCATACACAAAGATTAAAAGGTGCGTTGTAGAGTTTAAAATGGGACGTACGAGGACTAGTGATGAAACTCGCTCTCTCCAGAGATCATTGAAAATAATTCATCGTTAGTACTGGAAGATTAAAGTTCTCTGAGACAGCAGAGGCTGTAAACATATCAAAAGAACGTACACTTAATATTTTAAGTAATGCTTTGGGCTTTCACAAGGTCTGTACAAAATAGGTGACGCGTTTCTTGACAACTGATCAAAAGTTGCAAAGAAAAACTGTTTTTGTTAAGAATTTGGAACTCTACCATAAAAACCCCAGTGAATTTTTGAGACAACTGAAACTTGGATGAAATTTGGATACGTCACTACACTCAAGAAATTAAATCACAGTCCAAACAGTGGATTACGCCAGGTGAACCAACTCCAAAAATGTCAAAGTCAATTTTGTAAATCTTGTTTGCTAACAAGGTTATGGCAGCGTTTTCTAGGTTGCACAGGGAATTATTTTTATTGATTTCTTGGAAAAGGGTAAAAGTTTCATTGGTGACTACTACGCCAGTTTGCTACAACATTTGAGTGATGAGGTGAAAAGAAAAAATGCCTCATTTGACAAAGAAAAATACGTTGCTTCTTCACGGCAATGCTGCGGCACATTGTTCAGTCACTGCAATGGGAAAAATGTGTGAACTGAAGTTCCAATTGCTTCAACATCCACTCTAATTGCCAGATCTAGCACTCAGTGACTATCACCTGATCCCGAACCTCAAAAAATCTCTTGGGAGATCAAGATTTCACAGCAACGAGAGCTCATAGATAAAGTAAACTGTTATTTGCAGGACCACGATAAATCGTACTGCAGAAACGGTTTAATTAATTTAGAACACCTATATGACAAATGTGTTAGGCTTTATGGAAATAATGTTTAGAAATAAATGAAAAATTATTAAAATGTTATTTTTTTTATTTTACTGTGATACCCGGGACTTATCACCTCGTACATTGTTGTGTGTATAGGCTGAGCAAGATTTGGAAATTTCTGTAATCATTATTCTGTAACATGCATTTTCGATGCCTTGAGTCTGGGCACAGCTGTGTATAAAAATTGTATGATTAAGCGTAAATTCTACTGACTGGCAAAACATGTACTTTGGACTGGTGAATCATACATCCTGCTGGCTTAGGGAAATAATTCACAGGTGGCCTGCGACAGGTCTCAACTTGTTCTCCATGTTTTAAACAATGAATCACACATCATGCTGATCAAGGGAAATAATGCTTAGTTGGTCAGTAACAGGTTTAAACATGTTCTCAATGATGTAAATAATGATTGCACAATATGGTGCAAATTAACAGTTAGCGTGGGAGACGCTGAGTTGACTTTTTGGTAGGACCCCTATTTAAGCTTGGTTGAGTTAGCCCCGGGGGGGGGGGGGGAGAGACTTCACAGACATTTCAGAGGGGACTTATGCCGGTCTCTGTAAGAATCAACAAGAGTTTATTTCAAAGTGCTACTACGAGAAGATAGCCAGCAGGGCATACCAGATCTTACACCTTTTGACAGTCACAAGGCTCACGCCATACAAACAACACATCGCCAAAGGTAAAGTTGCATTATGTTATTATGTATTTAAATGTTACCAAAGCGCCCCTGATCTCGTCCGAACGCCGAATGAGTGGGAAAGAAAGCATAAAATACTTTGCATATAATTCATTATGCCCCTATGCCGCTAGAACTAGTGAAGTCACAATAAAAATTGAATGCCATCTCACATTGGTGAAATGAAAGGTAGGCTGGACAGGGTCACACATCTTAAAAGAATGCTCCCTTCTTTAGTTATGTACATATAAGTTATATATCTTAATAAGGAGATCAGAATCTACCACACAGAACAGGCAGAATTGTAACACATATTTGATGTCACTTGCTTGGAATTCTGAACTTAAGTATCAAGTATGATACAGAGAGCAGTTGGTACACGATGTCATACATTGTGAATATAAGATAGTTTGGTGACTTTTAATAGGTAACTGATTATAAAGAACAAACTGTAGCGTAAAAGGAAGAACTAAAGTTGAAAGAATTGCCAAAACTTTTGCTCGCCTCCCTGGTACCCCATCGAGAATATTATTTAATACATGAAACTGTTTCTCCAAGGCAGCTTCTATCTCGGAACTTGAACCCGTGTATTCCGGGTTCACCTGCATATTAATTTAATTCTTTAAGAGACTAGCTATAAAGCGCTAATGGCTGTAAAAAGCAGAAAAGCGAGACAAATACTACAGCAGAACAATCGAAATGCATTCACAGCTTCAACAGCGACTTGAAGCGCCTGAAGCAAGACAACATATAATACTATACAGTATTCAAACCCACGGTCTTTTACCTGATGGACCAACGCTCCATTGTAAATGTTCTACGTCGCAAATGGCAAGGTTGGAATTATTTACTAAGCGTGGTGCTACAGCTGTAAATTGGTAAACCTAATAGAGTTAAGACCTGGCCTTAAGGCCACTTTTGCTATCACATTATACACAAAAAGTATTATCCATTTTCCTCTCCGCTTGAACTTCAGCTAAGGGATTAGAGAACATTGGATAAGTGTAATAGCACAATGAACCATATTACCTTATCTAGTACTTACCTAGGGAGAGTATTCTATTTCACCCAAAAGTTTCGATACCGAAATTTCACTGTAAATCTGTGAGTCCCTAAACATTTTCCAAATACTTTTTTGGAAAAAGGACTCCCTCTATTTCTGTATGTGTATTTGACAATAAACCAACTCAAAAACGAAAAGTTTTGTAAATATCAATCTGAGAAATTTAAGCTCAGCGTCTTCTAAGGCCATGGCAGGAAGATTTATCCCAACTCAGAATTACAAGTAACGAAAATTTGATATTATTGAAACTGACCTTCATGACTGAAAATATTTTCACTTTCTGTAAGCAGACTCAGAATATATAACTGATAAACCGTAAGAGATGGAAACCTTAGCATGCAATAAAAATGTAGATCTCATTAATGCATACAATTTACGCTTAATATACGGGGTGAGTAAAATGTGTGGTACAGTAATTGTTACTGTTGTTATAGTTTTTTGAAGTGATTTTTTCAGAAAAGCTGTAAGATAACATGTTTTCGTATTACTATGATTATGAATAGGGCATGGCCCTTCTAATTACAACAATTTTTTTCGGTGTCCTCAGGTCTCGGAACGTACAGGCAGATGCTTCTTAAAACTGCAATTTAAATTTATTAGGACATATTACAGTAAAATGCACTGTGTTTAGAAAATATAGGTACAGTGTCTTATCGAGAATTGAGTTCACGGCCTATCTCAAGAGACCATTGCTCTGCCACTGAGCTAAAGAGGCTTTTAGGGTCTCTCTCTCTTAAATGGCATTATGCACGCCGCATATGAGGATTGAGCGACGTCTACTGCTTTACATAGACAGTATTCCGTTACTGAGCTAAATTGGCTTGCCTGATTTGTTTTCCGTTACAATATTGAGTAACTCAGCACTGTGTTATAAAATACCATGCAGTATGTGAGGAGTGAACCCACGACCATTGGTTTACTAGACCAATGTTTTACACTGAACTAAAGAGGCTTGCCTATTTTGCTCCTGTGATGCCTTACTTCAGGATTGAACTCATGACCCCTCTTTTACAAGACCAATGCTCTGCCACTGAGCTAAAGAGGCGTGTTTGTCTTAGCTCTATAAGGTATTCAGTACCCCCAGCATTATGTGACAATATAGCAGGTGGAGCAACTGCCCCGTCTTTGGCGTAAGCAGATATTCCTTCGTGCTTTAATATAGTTGCAGAACGCCACGGGAAAATTTCAACTAAATGCACGGCAGTGGTGTGAGCGAACTTCCCACTGCTCCTCTTGATTCTTA
>CM060949.1:89399939-89409939 GCA_030765055.1 Mantis religiosa | reverse complement strand
CAACCTAAAGTCACTATGAATTTCTAAGAAATACTCTCCATATCCCAAGAATTCCAAGCTAGCCTGTCATACCTAATCTGGCCACGTTGAATAGTAACTTCACCCTCTCGTCGCCTAACCTAACGAACTTCACCGAACTGGCTGACAATAAGTCCAGGCTAATTTCTTTACTTAATGAAATCTTACCCCGAACCAAACTTTTTCATAATTATGGCCCGGATAGTTATGTGACTATATTAAAGTATATGTATATATACATATTTTGCCCTTAAGTACATATTGTCATATATTTTACTTTTCAGTACATATTTTTAGCAGTAGACAGTAGTTCCGTCTGGTCTGTCGCGTTGATCTCGTGATTGGTACCTTGCCACAGCGTGTCCGTCGTTAACGTGATGCGCACCTTAGCACTGCGTGTCCAAGTCAAGCCATCACACGAGAAAATAGTAAACTGCAGTTGGCCGGCATGTGTAGATTGAACTTTTCACTGTAGTAAAAGTTGCCTACGGAGAAAACCTTACTCTGTGTAAGAATAAAGCATTACGCAGAGGAATTTAATAATTTTTCAACAGACGGAAAGGTCCTTTTTTGCCTGGTCTGCAAGAAGAATGTTCCCTGATCTCAACGTTTTCAAGTGTTGCAACATTTATCCACGTCACGTCATCAGGCCCGTGCCTCGAAGACTACATCTCAAAAGCAGTTGTTACTCACTGAACCTCAAGCTCAGAAACATCCAGGATCTCAGAAATCTGAGTTTGCAAGTGATCTTTGCCGTTTGTGGTTTGTGCTGGTATCCCTATCTGGAGATTAAAAAGTCCAGTACTACGTGAATTTATTGAGAAATATACATATGAAACTGTGCCAGATGAATATACAATTAGAAAGAACTATGCTCCTGACTTATATATGCAAACAATAAACTCTATTCGTTTGGAAATGGATGTTGATGATCCATTTAGGTCTCAATTGACGAGACAACTGATTTACAGGGAAGACATATAGGAAATGTTATAGTACGCTTGTGGAAAGATAATGAAGCGTGTAAGCCTGTGTTGTTAACTTGTGAGGTGTTACCAAATTGCATAGTATGCATAGTATTGCTAAATTATTTAATGATGCAATGGGACTCCCTCCTGATACCGAAATTAAGGGGTACAATGTATAAAGAATCGTAATGCATTTCAAAGGAGTCTTGTATGTTTGTTACAACACGAACAGGTGTATTTGGTTGAGTCATGTAACAAAAGACACGGGAAAAACAGAATTCTAAGGAATAGCACTTGACTTTGTTTGGAAAGGGCATTCTTCGGAACCTTAATAATGGCATGACAAAATAGTCACAAAGGGAATCTTTGTGTGTATAAAGGGCTTCGAGAAAGTGACAGTTACCTACCCACGCGGAGCTGTGTGGTCATTCAGTCCGAGGTGTGGAGCCGATTAGGGCAGTCCTCTTCTGTCTTGGTCGAGGGCAGGCCAGAAGCGATAAGAGAATATATTTGTCGGTTCATATATACGTGAAGAACGAATTAAGTTTTATCGAGTAATAAACATTTCATAAACAGTAACTCTAAACTGTGATATTGGTACCCCTTGGTCGGCAACTTCAAGTCTGATGTTCTAATAAAAAAGAAGCAGTCATTAAATCAGTTTGAAACGGGCATTCCATTGTCATTAAAACTATCCTTCTCATACATGCTCACGCATACCATGTGAGAAACCTCATTGCTTCATTCTGAGCTAAACATTATTGTACCAAACTGTAGCGGAAAGTGAAACAGTGAGCCACCCAACTTATTTTTGTAACACTCCTTAGCCAATCTTAACGATGTGGGGAAGCTGGATTTTTGCTGTAGGCTACTACGCGAAGAATTTTGATTCTGTGAAACAAGTTCTCCAGCGTTTTGATTTGCAAGATACAGTTTCTGTTGAATCAATCATTCAGTGATGTGAAACTTAAAAATAATATTGCCTACATTGAATGCAAATTTTCTCATTTATGCATTGCCATTAAATCGTTGGAGGCATCGTCTAAACTCTCCGAGAGCCTTGATGTTGTTTATTCTGTGGGCACTTCTATGAAAGGTCTACAAAAGCCGGTGGAGCTGCAGTGAAGAATAAACTCTCATCCAGTTTGAAGAAAGACCCATAATTCAAGACAATCAGTGCTATTAACAGAATTCTAAGTCAAGGTAGTGCCGAAGACTTGGAAATTTAGTACACAGCAGAAGACTTGTGCAAGTTTAAATATGCACCCATTACTTCATGTGAAGTTGAACGATGATTCAGTCAGTACAAAGCCATATTACACGACAACAGAAGAAGTTTTATATTTGAGAACTGAAACACATGTTTGCACCTCATTGCCGGGGATCGTAATTTAAAACATTAGGAGCAATAGGAACAAGTTCCAATTTTCGACTCATTTACACAAATTTCCAATTTACTATACCTAGTTCAAGAACATGCAGGGCAATTCTGATATTATGATGTTTCACATTTCTTTGTAGTTGAGTAGTTTAATTACATATTTCAGTATTTTAAAAGACATATATACATATTTTACTGATTTCTAGTACATAACTATCTGGGCCATACTCATAATCTATGGCCAAACCTACTGCCTCTTAACATTCAACACAAATGCAAAAATATTCATATTTAATTTTATTAAAATATCTATTAATCTATTCAACTTATCCATAGTTTCTAAATAACTGAGCAAACTTTAAAGTTTAAGTGAAACTGATTTAAAACTGTTGCTACGTTCCTTACGGTCAGGATTCTTGCAGCAATATATTTTTTTGCTCATTTGAAGTTGTTTTAGCACTATTCATGAGTAGATTTGCGTAAGAATAGCAAAAAGTTTAGAATAAACATGACGATCCATATTTCTAGAGTTAATTTACTGTTAAAGTATCCTGCAATGCGCGTTTAGGCACATTTGCATAAACACAACCAAAACTTCCTCTATATACAAAATATAAATAAATGCAGAGAATCAGCATGGCATGTTTATTTGCCTTTTAGCCGAACTCAGGGTTAGAAAGCTATTAATGTGTGGTTGTCGTCTCTGAAAATAGCCCTAAGGCTTTCCGAAACATTCAGATGAGTGCAAACAGATTTTAATGGTATGGTCAACTCCACACGCTGATTTATTACACTCTGTTTTATGTTACCTCTAACACTCTAACGCCCTTTTAATGGCTGCACTGAACTGTGGAGCCACTAGAAATATAATCGTTCGCAGTTTCAGCGCAGCACTTTGAATCTTACGAAGTAAGCTCCAAATTATAATGAATATTTCCCTCATGTGACATCATCCTATATTGGCCGTGTTAAGTCGACCAATCATATTGATGAAATTATACCCAACAATGATAACTATTCTGTTATCGCACCCTCATACACGATAACAACACATTCTGGTTAACACAGTCACAGATCAACTGTTAGCGCGACTTTCAACTATCAAAATGGCTGAAAGGTTTGTATGCCGACACTTGAGAGATTAACTTTCATTCATGTGATAATATAAATCTATGTGATTTAGGTAATAAAATAATCTGTTTTATTGCTTTAAATTTTATTTTACGAAATAATCTCTACAACTGCAACTCATGTTTTTGAACTTCCCTAGATAAATTCAAAACCTTTCGTGACTTTCATTACCTACGATAACTGCACTTCTTCCACGCACAGTAAAGAAACAATATAGTAATAAGCCACTGAATGAAATAGATAAGTCAGCAGCAGGTCGCTTTGAAAGTTTAAGGACATTAATATGTTTATGAGACCTTAGATTTATAGATAACTGTGCGCTTTCTCTGTAAATGAACGAGAAGATTTTAGCTGGAGGACTAAGGTGACACATACTCACAGGAAATGTGTACTGAGTTGTGAAAATCTTCCGATATCATAGTATTGAATTATAGGATTTATATGAAAACTTGTTAAATGCATTTAACTGCCAAGCCCGCCTCGGTAGCGTAGATGGTAGCGTGTCTGCCTCACGTTCAAGAGGTCCCGAGTTTGTATCTCGGTCAGGGTGAGTTACTATGATAAGTTTTTTCCGGGGTTTTCCCTTATCCTTCAAGATGAATGTCGGGTAACTATAAGCTCCATGGACCCTGGACGCATTTGAGCATCATTTCACCCAATTCATTCACCATCCGATATGACTTGACGCTGGAGGACGTAAATTACATAAAAAAGAACCTGCCAAAACAGCAATTCAATTACTATGTAATTTCAATGAAAACAAATAAAATCAAGAAGCACATACTTTTAATTAATTATACTCCGATGGTACCGTGAGAGTCAAGAAACTCCGAACCGGCTAAGCGTGTTTTGCCCGTCCGCGTCTTCAGCACTCATTACCTATTGTCGCTATCATAGAAAGGCGATGATAAAACAATGCAGCTTACCAGCTTCATGAAATGTGGTGCTGAAATTGGCTACCGTCATTGTCCATTCATTTTTGGCATCTATTTAAGAAACTATTCATCATTCGCCATAGTGCACGTTGTGAAATGCTCTGGCAATTTCCTGGCGGATGTTTTGTTTTAACTCTTCCAGGGTGTTTAGGTTTGGCTTGTACATTCTATGTTTTAAGTTATTCCAGAGATAGAAATCGCATACATATGTAAATGAAAAATAAATTAATAATTTCCAAGAAATCGTTTAGAATAATATTTTGAAATTCTGCAAAACTTTTCAGTACAGGAATTAGTCAATATCTTTCAGAGTGACATATCAGTGTATCTGTTGAGTAATGCTTGTTTCTTTCAACTAAAATTAGCATATATGGGTAGCTTCTATTGCCTGTTCTCTGGCTGTTGAGAATATATCCATAAAATTTATATGAAGAGTTAATGCTTATGGCAATACTTTACAGGTGCGTTCAAATTAGTATGATTGGTATATGTTCTTTACCTCATCTACAAAAGATTCTTATTTGTTTGACAGTTAATTTTGAACAACCAGGATTAGAGTGCCATTTCCTCATAACATCAAATGCACCACACTTCTGGTTTAAAAAGCCACTTGCTGCTGTATAAGGAAGGGAGGATCCCTACTTTCTATTGGACATAAAATTACGCTGCCTCTTGTGAGGATTGAACTCACGACCCCTGGTTTACAAGACCAGTGCTCTGCCACTGAGCTAAAGAGGCTACTTGTTTCGGGCTTTTGTGGGGAGACTGAATGACAAACTTGACTAAAATTCACAGTTCTAGTGTTCTGTTCCGTCTTATAAGTAGGAATTTCCTCTTTAATGGATATGTGTTTTAGACTTGCAGACAAAATATTCCTCGCTTTCTTCTCGGGCAGCCAGCCAGGTGAAAAGATGGTTAGATATCAACGTTTCCGATGCATGCATCTCTCCCAACATATTATAACCACAGGTGAAACACTGGATATAACACAACTATAAACAAAGAAAAAGCACTATCAAAATTCGCATTACTGAACAAAAGACTGTTTTCAGTAAATTAACTGCCAGGTCAGGAGAAGGCGTGAGTACAGAAAATTGTGTCAAAGAAACGTAACTACTTAACTTGATTATCAAGCTATATTGATCTTTGCTTCTTAAAACGACGAATTTTCATTTTTAAGGCCGGTTTCCAAGAGGAGCTGAACTGAAACCCAGCATCACGATTAAGCGTGTTCCTTTCAAAGGAAATCGCCAAACCTTCCTGAATTCTCCGCTCCCAGTAAGTGCTGCATTTTGCCAAGATGGTCATCCCCGAAAATTGGCTCTATGGTCGTTATCAAAACATTGTCTTCTCAGGCTGCATTAAACGAATGCTCCGTTCATGTTCGATTATTCTAGTAGCGATGGTCCTTCCGGTTTGTCCTATATATGCTGCCCCACATTCATAGGGAATTCGGTACACTCCCGGAACTTGGAAGTCCATTTTGTCTTTCGCTGGTCTCAACAGATGTTTAATCTTCGGAGGTGGCTTGTGGATGGTCCTGATGTTGTATTTGGCGATAATTCTGCTGATTCTGCAGGATAGATTGCCAGTAAATGGAATGCAGGCTGTAGGGGTAGGCTTCTCCGACCTTGCTGTATTAAACGTTTCCCTTCCTAGCTTTGGTGCTCCAGGCTTCAACGTCATATTCGGAGTTTCTGAATATGAATATGAGTTTTGGAATTTTACTGTTTTACGAGTAAATACATTGCATCCTTTGCAGTGCATCTGCGATATTTATCATTTTCTACTCTGAATTATGAAGAAAACATAACTTCTACGTACTTTATAATTCAGAAGTAAACTTAAGCTTTATACGAATTGGTACTGCTATTAAATATAGCAGAAATGTTTCCTGAACTTTTCAGTAGTTTTTTTTTCTAAAAATGATATTATCATTTTATCTGATAAGCTATAAACATACGTAAGTACTTATTAAGATTATAAAACAGTTTCAGAACGAAGTTATGGATAATTTAGGAATTAATAATACGATTGAATATGTTTTTTTCTTAAATTAGATTAATTGAAATGTGGTATAATGGAGAAGAAATCCTCATCTGCGAAATACATATTGCTTAACACAGGCCAGTGAATGTAGAACGCATGCATCTATTTTCGTAGATCCTATAGCAAGTTCTGTCTGATATATTTTCAAAGTTCTGAGATTTTGGGATTAGGATTTCATTGCGGAGGGGATTCGGTACGTAGGCCAACATACTGGGCCCATTGTTCCTATGCCCCCAAGTGAGGAAGGATGAGGCGAAGGAGACACGCCAATACAGAGGGCAGGGTCCCTACAGTTTACTTGGATTAAGACCTTCCCCTACAGCCCAGGACAACGAACTCACTCTCCTACAACGGGATGACATGAGCCCAGCAGCCGAGGCCTAATGGTCCCACGCAGGTGATTCGAGCCTTAAAGGTCCCAGGCCTGTGGTCTGGAAATGGTCCCAGCAGAGGAGCGGAGACCGGCAACCCACCTACCGGAGGAGGAAGTAGTTTTCCTCAGAGCATAGCATCCTGTCATGCACCGCCGAGACACCCGCCGACACTTCTACCCTGAAAGAAACCACCAGATGAGGGATGATATGAAATGACAATGGAGATGAAATGGAGCGACAGAAAATTCGGGGGATGTAATTAACCTACCCAGCATTCACCTAGTTACCCGAGAAAACCCCGAAAAATCCATGGATCAGGTAGGTCATGGGAATCGAAACCGCGCCTCCCGAAAACAGAAAGTCCTGAGATTTTAATGGTTGGCAAGTTTAGATTTAACATTTGCAGGATAGAAATATTTAATCTACCATTAATGTATTTGGGTTCATTTGGGTGACTAATTGGTTAGGGGTCGGCCTCCTGATTCCAAATTCGCGGATTCAAACCTAACCCATACCGTTGCTTTTTAAGCGGAACAACGGGACGTAATTCCGACACATCTTCGGCGCTGAAAGTTTGGCCATTGACAGTATCGTTTACAAATAAAATATTTATGCATTTGTATTTGGTGAGCTTTACCAGCAATGAAATGACGTAATCTACGATATTAAGACGCCTTTTATATGACAGTTCGGCAAATGGCCTCGAGTGAGAATCCCCTCTCCGTCCATCCTTTGGCTCGGAGTTACAATGCTAGCTTGTGCTTCCTAGGTCGCCTGTTCAAACCCGCCCGAGAGCGAAGGGTTCTTTTGGGCGTAAGAACTCCTTAGCAAGTCGTAGATTTACGACACATAAAACAACCTCAAGAGGCCCCTGAGTAAAATTAAGCGGCATTTTACGCCCAATATAGAATGCCGAACCACGGCAGTTAGACACCTAAAAATAAAAATAACATTTAAATTCTGGATTGCCATTGTGTGACATTTAAACGGCAAATAAAAACAAGTAAATTTCACGATGTTTAAACATACTAATTTACAATTCTTATGTCGGCACCTAAAGTGACAAATTGTCTAGGTGGGTTTTATTTTGCGTTCCAACATGTATGAGCAAAGGCTATAAAACCACTTAACCTGGCGGCCCTGATTCACGGAATTAGTTCTTTTTCTCATAGATAAGAAGGCTCCCAAATTCAAACTTTCCAAAATTTTCTTATATGGTTTTACATGCTCCCTAGGTTGGAGGTACACAATACAAGTCTATGCATGGAGAAAATCCTAGCGAAGGTGGAAATCTTTACCAGGATGTAAAATATTGCATTGGAGTACCGAGAATCTCGCCGATATTTCCACCCAGAAACCTTCAGATGAAAGATGAAGTGAAATGATAATGGATGTGAAATGAAGGGATATAAAATTCGGGGGATGTAATTAGCCCACCCATATTTTGCCTGGCGACCCGTGAAACCCCCGAAAGAAACTATGGGTCAGGTAGGCTGGCTACGGGAATCGAAACCGGACCTCCCACAGACGAAACCTTCTGAGCCACCTCACTAGGTAAGTTTAATTTAATTTAAAAAAAAACGAAAAGATTTCAGGTTTACTGTAGCTACTATTTCAAAAGATATTCACTAATTTAGGACTGAATACGTTATTTATGTTAAATTTCCAGTCATTAAAAATATACGTATTGCTCTCCATTCGGATGTGTATACACATCGTATAATCAGAAGCTGCGCAGTTGTATACGACAGCTATATGTTAGAAAATTTACTGAAATTCAGCAAAACCAGTAACATTGATGTGTCACCGGCAGTCGCTAGAATGCTAAGCTAGTTGATAATTTGTCACAATGCCCTTTAAGATGTTTAATAAGCTATTTACAATGAACCGAAGGTCTTCGCTTCTAAACGACAAACTTGAAATTATGTCCTAAGATTGTGAACACCACAAACAAGACAGGACAGCAAATCAAATCAATGTCAATATACATATTAGCAATTCTTAGAATAAAAGTATAGAAAGGAAACATAATCCTGATTTACAGAAAATGTTCCCTCTTTACGCTTTAATTATGCGCAACATTTTGTAGAAGTCGTAGCTTTCCGAACCATGTTTCTTGGGCTATAGCCACCAGAGAAAGTCTGCTAAAGCTTCTGAATTATTCCCGGTGTTTATTTCTAAGAAACATCATTTTCTTTCGCAGTGATACAAATCTATGCAAATTAAGCTGTGATACATGGCGTTTGTAAACTTTTTAGAATTTAATAAACGCAATAAATCTAGCTAGCAAGGGAAACAGTGCGTGATGTGGACCTCCCGCTGCCTCGAGATAGATGGGGTAGGACTCCTTGTCCGTTTACTTTATCGCATGACGTTGTAGCATCAAGTGGAGTGCAGAAAGGCGATGCAACGTCTATAACATGTATTCCTCTATGAGAATTTGAGGGGCGTTTGTGATCGCAGAGAATATGTCTTCATGAGCTGGTACTAAGTCCTTGAGCCCAGGCCCGGTGTAGGACAAAAATTAAAAATATTTGCCTCCATCGGCCTTGAAAATAAGGAAAAACTGTTTGATCGGCGGACCCACACATCTTTCTCTAGTCACTCAAACGCAGACGTTCAAAAAGCAATTAAATTAAATTTATATAAAGGAAAATGACAAATTATCCTTTTTAATGCTTTTCTAGTTGCTCTTATTAATACAACAGTATTACGAGGGCTGTTCAATAAAGAATAATCACAATTTTTTTTGACAACGTACCTTTACTTACCTTCATAATTTTGATGGTCCTTCTCAAAATAGTCTCCCCTGAATGCGATGTACTTGTCCCAGCATTTCTGTCAGTGTTCAAAGACATGCTGGAAACCATTTCTGAGAGATCCTTCAAAATCACATCCACATCATTCACCACTGCTTCTGATGATAGATAATGCCTCCCACAAAGCCGTTTCTTCAAGTTAGGGAATAGAAAAGAGTCACGTGGGGCTAAATCCGGACTATAGGGAGGGTGAGGGATGCACTTCACGTTGATTTTTGTAAGATATTCAGCAACAACATTGGCAATATGCGGCCGCTCATTATCGTGGTGCAGCATCCAAACTGCTTCATGGAAATGTGGTCTTTTGTGGCTGATATGGATCTTC
>CM060949.1:89384939-89389939 GCA_030765055.1 Mantis religiosa | reverse complement strand
GTAATTGGGAAGATAATTGACTATTAATAGGAGCAAGAGTAAGATGTTCCGAGATTCATATTTTCCCTTTTTACTTCACCACAAAATGTCAAAATCAAACCTCAAATAAAATAGCATGTTAAGTTTGAAATATTAAATCTTTTACAGTTAATACATGTATGTCATACTGTTTTAGTAACATAATGACCTATTTAAACTCTAATTTGATTTAATAATGATCAAATCAAGACGATCTACCAGTCTGTTATGCGAAAATTGCAATCATACTGTACACAATCATGTATATAGTTAATTATGTAATCATACTGTTAAATAATTGGGATTTTGTTTCTAACAATATTTTTAAAAATTAAGTTAATTTTAATATATAATCATCCAAACTCCACCTGCTGGATTTATTTAGGCGAACTGCGTACATGTTTGTAAAGAAGTGTCTGCAATAAACAAATTCTCTCTCTCCCCCTGTCCCTCTCTCTCATTCTCTCTGCGCGCGCGAGTGTTTCTGGGCAAATCTGAATTTCTTCAAAAAAAAATAACAAACTAATATTAAAACTGTATATTAAACTATTAAAATAACAAAAAATGAAATAAGCAAAAGTATTATAGATGAATCGGTCAAAATGTATTCACAGAGTGTAGTCATATGTATAGTGCGATCCACATAAATCTGAACCATTTCAATAGGCCATAACTTTTGAACCAATAATAGGACACACGTGCAACTTTGGGAGAATATAATATATAATTGGGACATTATATTACATTATTTAAATCTCAAAGAAAATGTTGGAAGTGTCCTCCACCAGCATCTATGGATAGCTGGTCCCATTTCCTTTGACACGATTGTAGACACTGAAGTTTATATGGGTACCTTCAAGACATTTGTGCAGCAGCTGGATGATATCGAACTGAGAGAAGGTTATTTCCAGCAAGATGGAGCAACGCGTCATACATTTAATGACACCATTGGACTTGTAACCAGTTTCTTTGATAATCGAATAATCTCAAAGGGTCTGTGGACTCCCAGATTCCCGGATTTCTTTTTTGTGGGAGTATGTAAAAAATAGATGTACAAGTATAGTCCACGGAAAACTGATGTTCTCAAGGAACCCATTGTAACCGAAATAAGTAACATTAGTGAGGATAGTCTCCGTAAAACTTCAGAGAATATGATGAGATGAGTGCAAACAAGTATAGATGCTGGTGGAGGACATTTCCAACATTTTCTCTGAGATTAAAATAGTCTAATGTAATCTCCCAATTGTGTATTATATTATTCCAAAGTTGCACGTGTGCCCTATTATTGGTTTAAACGTTATGGCCTATTGAAACAGTTCAGGCTTATATGGATCGCACTGTACTACTCAACTTGCAGGATGCCAATTCAAGTTAAACTTTTCCAGAATCTTGGAACATACTATTTTTTCATGAAACACTTTTCTTAAAACAACTTCTTAAGCAACAGTTTTGTTGTTAGGATTTTACTTAGCTGACTTCGCTTTGTAAAGCAGAAGAGGATGTTGAAGTTCTTTGAATGTTCATGACAATGTTAGCATACCAATAAATAAAATATTCATATGCAAAAATAAACGATTTCATGCATTTGTGGGTAAAAACTCAGAACTAGGCTTCGGATACGGTTGCCGTTTCGTTGCACTTTGACTGGAAAATGGGTGCAAATATGTTCCACTGCAACCTCCCCATGCACAAGCACTTCCGACCACTGATAAGCGCAAGACACTGGTATCTCTGTCCTCTCCGCTTTCTTGTAGAGTCTGTCTATTCAACGCGAGTGCAGTTGCCGCTCAAAGGAAACGGACTCTACCGAAGCTTAATTGTTGCTCATAAGTTGGATATAGGGGAAAGAATATATCCAGGATGCTTACATTATTTATGTATGCAGTGAAATAGAGGTCTTATGAAGTAATGAGCACCTAGATTCTGAAGTTAACATTTTAAAATAAGATTACTTAATAAAGCTGAGTTTTAGCGATACTCCTTGCTTATATTTTTGAAGCTTTTAGGGATTTTTAAATCAATCTCCATGCGCACTAGTTATACATTTTCATGAACATTATATAACTCATAAAGTGTGCTATTCCCTTATGATTTATTTTATAGTAAAAGGAACTGAGTATATAATACATTTTTAAATAAGCATATATCATACTAAATGTGAGAAGAGAACGAATACGTAAGACTGAGAATATATGTACTAACTTTCATTCATCCAAATTGAAGTACATAATCGTTGTGAGATGTTGCCTGACAATGCTCTACTCTGCTTTCTTTACTCGAAAAAGTGAAACGTGCGCTATGTAATAAGATTTGTTTGTATAACTTATTATTATGTATTTCGTATACAATTTCAGAATGATGTTTACTTAGTTGCAGTGCAAGATAATCCACTACATTGTTCAGGGTCTTAATGTTAAATTTGTATGTCCTTTTCAACACGTTCTTTAACAAACTACTTATAGAAGCTCATTGTATGTTACTTATATTAATTGTGATTAATATATTTGCAACAATGCTTCCTAAGATATTTATTTGCTTGTAGATATAGGAAGCTTAGAGGAATATAGAATTAAGCTATAGTGAGATCTTTTAAGAACTGATCGACATGGATTTAAATTAGTTTATTTCATATGTACAAACACGAAAGTAGAACAATGTCCATTTTTCACTCAAGAAAAATATAATCACTTGAAAATGAAAATCATAACAAGGAATACTTCAAAGTATTATAAGCCATTAATGTTGTGATTTAGGGAGCTCTACAATTTTAAGAAATAAGATTTAGTTTATCTCTTTGTGTTTGTCGGAAGATAGGCTTTATCGGAATATCCTGGATTTAAATAGTAAGTTTGGCATTTAACTGAATTTTCATTTTTTACTAATGCTACTCAAGGACAGATAACAGCACACACACAGAGTACTCCACGTAACTTTTCTCTAAATATTCTTGTTTCGGATCAAGTAGCCCCGAAACATTTATTTAAATAAATCTAGATATGAAGTTTTTAGCTGGAATACAATACATCTCCTAGCATGTAGTAGAATGTGTAGTGTTTAACGGCCGCTTTTATTACATACGGCACCTAAGACGATGACACTGATGATACATGAGATGAAAATGGAGCACCGGTGAATGAGATGTCGGAGGAAACCGGAGCACCCGGAGAAAACTCGCCCCAGCTCTGCGTTATGCACCACAAATTTCACTTTGCAGTCGCCTGGGATCGAACCGGGGCCGCCTTGGTGACATATAGTAAAGGGAAAAAATGGAGGAGCTTTGTTTATCAAGTAATATTTGATATAAATTTAATGAATCATGGCCATGATTAATTATAAAAGAACGTTTTTTTTTTCCAATGATTGATAATTATCTCCCACTAGTGTGAAATAGTCTAGTTAGTGTAATTGCTGCAGGTAGGAGTTCGGCAGTACATGTGAACAAATAGCCATCGGTGGAAAGGTCATGAGACTCCAGGAGACGACCAGCACCGTGTGGTACCAAGCGGTGGCGGTGAGACGTTAACCTTATTGCGGGTTGCAGGGCTGGCATTTTTACGAGGGTTTCGCCTGATGGAGTTAATGTGGTGGACAGTGCTCGCTCGGACCGAGGTACGGCCTGGCACGGACATCACGTGCTGGACAGTATCGTGCACGCTATTTGCTTCTTGGATTACACTAATATCTCCAATTGCTCACTGCAGACATTATTCCTTCATTTGCATTATAGCAGTACATTTAATTTATGCGTGGTTATCATTTTGCATGGCTTACTACATGTTCAAAGCAGGAGAAACGAAGGCACAAATTATCTTAAACAGGGCACGAAGTAAAAAAAAACAATTGTCACAATTAATTCCAAAATAATTACCAATAGTTAATCTACTTAATCACAGTGAACAGCATAATCTTCACCATCATGCTAATTAAAACAAGCTTAATGTCTAGATAAAGCAGAATGAGTTTGGAGAGTATGGAAGGAGATTTTGTTTAATGTATATTTGGCTTTCAAAAGATGTTGTAACTATTATAAATTTAATTAATAATGGTAAATCAACATCAATATTTATCAGGGACCAAATACAAGGTGGGAAGTCTTAAGATGTCACCTTCTATAATTGTTACTTAATAAATTCCTTTACCCTTTCAAACAGTAGGTGTTTCATCCCCAAAGATCCATATAGGCTGGGAAGCATTTCCAGAAAGTTTAGGATTATTGGGTAAATTAGGAAAGTCAGGTTTTTACCGATGGTTATTTCACATTCCTTTGTAGAATATCATTATGGATTCCTTATTAGGAATAGGCAGTGCTGCATCAAATTACACAGATAGATGTGAAAGTGGATGCCTTACCATGCAAGCTCTGTGGATTACTGCCCTTAATTTCATAAAATTGTTTAAGTTTAAGAAGCCAAGATTCAAGGGTTATAGAAATATTAAACTGGGTTTATCTTAAACATCAAATTTTATGACTTAGGGTTTCTTAAATTTTCACATTTCTTTGCCTTGATTTTTCTTTCAACGATGGCTGAAAGGAAATTTGCGACACAACCTTCTCCACCCCCAGGAAGGTGGTTGCCAATCTTTTCATAACGGGAGGTAATGCATTAACTGTCAAATTTCAGAGAATGAATGAACGAACGAACGAATGAACGAACGAATGAACTAATAAACGAACGATGAATGAATAAATTAGTGAGTGAGTGAATGAATGAATGAATGAATGAATGAATGAATGAATGAATGAATGAATGAATGAATGAGAGCAAAGCCATATAAGTTTAGGTTAGAAACCATTACCTCACAATCATATACTTATTTAATTTTTATTGTGTTTAAATTAAACTTCACAAACACAAATACATCTTCCATTACAACCTTCACGTTGAAAGCACTTCATATTTAGTGATAAGAATATTACCAAGCATACCAATTTTGTATTTGTATTTGATATACTTCAGCTTTATATTAAGTCCTCATACACA
>CM060949.1:89380515-89383939 GCA_030765055.1 Mantis religiosa | reverse complement strand
GAAGGAAGGAAGGAAGGAAGGAAGGAAGAAAGGAAGAAGAAAGAAAGAAAGAGAGAAAGGAGAGAAAAGAAAGAAAGAAAGAAAGAAAGATGAGAAAGAAAGAAAGAAGAAAGAAAGAAAGAAAGAAGGAAAGAAAGAAGAAAGAAAGAAAGATAGAAAGAAGGAAAGAAAGAAAGAATGAAGGAAGGGAGGAAAGAAAGAAAGAAAGAAGGAAGGAAAGAAAGAAAGAAGGAAGGAAAGAAAGAAAGAAGGAAGGAAGGAAAGAAAGAAAAAGAAGGAAAGAAAGAAAGAAGGAAAGAAAGAAAGAAGGAAAGAAAGAAAGAAGGAAAGAAAGAAAGAAAGAAGAGAAAGAAAGAAAGAAAGAAAGAAAGAAAGAAAGAAAGAAGAAAGAAAGAAAGAAAGAAAGAAAGAAAGAAAGAAAGAAAGAAAGAAAGAAAGAAAGAAAGAAAGAAAGAAAGAAAGAAAGAAAGAAAGAAAGAAAGAAAGAAAGAAAGAAAGAAAGAAAGAAAGAAAGAAAGAAAGAAGAAAGAAAGAAAGAAAGAAAGAAAGAAAGAAAGAAAGAAAAGAAAGAAAAGAAAGAAAGAAAGAAAGAAAGAAAGAAAGAAAGAAAAGAAAGAAAGAAAGAAAGAAAGAAAGAAAGAAAGAAAGAAAGAAAGAAAGAAAGAAAGAAAGAAAAGAAAAAGAAAGAAAGTACTCGCACACTAGTTTGCGACACTGTGTTTGATCTCCGAGTTTGTCTTGTTACTTTTGTTTGTTCTCGTTAACTTCTAGAATCTTCTTATCTTGCTACACACTTGCAGTAACTTTACTGCACGTAATTTTTCGTTTCATTTCTCGAATTTAGCTATCTAAATACCGGATTTAATCATAATAGTGAATAATAAAGTTTTGGTCTGTCGCTGGACTATTTATTTCAATTCTAACCTGTAGTCTAATCATTTAGGAAAACCAAATCTTGAATTTTCTGCACTCTGGGCTTTCATATTAAAATATTTTCAAGTAAAGCGTTTATACCTTTTCCGTACACATTGCAGTTTATATTTATGCCATCTGGTATCAATTTCAGTGTTTGGCGCCCGTCTACTGCGCCCAGGACATGGTTTTTAAATCCGGCCAAGATCTATGGTTTTTAAATGTGCTTAAAGAGTAAATAGTCAGTCACAAACCGACTTCAGTAAAAGTAATGTACATTCCTTAAACACAATGAAAACTAAATATTCTGAAATAAGATGCAAAAATAGAATAAGATATTGTTGAAACATGTTACAATATATGTTGCCCCATCCTCTGGGGATGGGAACTGGAGCCTGGAGAACTTTACTCAAGTATGTTCGTCACCAATAGGTGGATTCATGATGTCACCATGTCGAACATTCCTTTACGACCTCTTTTTCCATAAAAATCGTATGTGCAACAAATAGAATTTTACAATTAAGGTAACTAAATGAAAATATTACTAAACTCTTTGGTTTCTGTTGCTGAATTGCACATTTTCTTTGAAATAATCACACGTTCCTTTTCTACAAGTCGACATCTATACGTCGCAACAATTCTTCAATACAGCGTTAGCAATGTGGATAAGAAAAAATCACTAAATTAGATCTGCTCTCATGTTCATTATCCACATTCTGATCTTATATTACTGCATGTAAAAGAACATACGCATCTGAAACCGAAATTTGGTCACCAGCGGCAGAATCATGTCTTGAGATTGACCGTTATTATAAAAATACATTTATTCATTTTATCATTGTTAGTTTACATTATCATTTTTTACATTATCCGCAGGACAACCAGTATTGGTACCACCATGTTTCCAGCCAAAAGCAATAAATCTACACATTTAATTTAAATATTTATTTAACTTACTTTTAATAACTGATACGGGGCGCCGGGGTAGCGCGGTGGTTTCGTTCGCGGCTCCCGTTCTAAGGGTCCCGAGTTCGATTCCCAGCTCTGGGGTTGGCGATTTTAAGTCGGCCCTATCCACGCCTTCACCTCTGTCTAGCACACGTGAAGCATCCCCTATGCCCAACGTGGTTCGGAGTCCACGGTAAAAACTGTAGGTCCTCTCACCTCACCGCCATCTTCACTATCACCCTATCATCGGAGGTAATGGACACCGCCCTCTGGGTGCCTCCACCTGAGAAATGGGTCCGGTCATCGCTTGGTGGGGTGAGGTTACCCGAAGGCCAAGGTTGCCATGTGGGGAGCGTTAGTAACTAACTAACTAACTAACTAATAACTGATACAACACTGTACACCATTCAGATTAAAATATATTTAAATTTGCATTAAGGTACATGCACTATGAGTGTACCTGTTCCTTTTTAGTGAATATTAAAATATTATTTTAATACTTAAAGTCACCAAATATTAATATACTCTAACATTTTTGTATATATTAGAAACTATTTTATCTACATTTTTTCTGGTTTAATATTTGTTCATTGAACCATAGGATGGTGACATTTAATTTTCTTTTCTCTTGAGATAGTTAAAATATATTACAGTTAGATAATACATGTGTCCAAAGCACATTTTTTTAAGGACTAAGTGTTTCAAAATAAATTTGGTGAGTGCCCTATGCTCTTTGTTGCATATGACAGTTCTTGGCTTTCTAAAATAGATGAATAGTAACACCTTTGTAATCAGCCGGCGGACAAAGGTGTTCATTCCACTCACTATAAAAAAAATCCTGTATTGTATGTAGGCTCGTAAGAACCGCTTTCAGTATCTGAACCGATTTGTGTTACTTCGGGAAGAGGTTTCTTGCTGCAAGATATAGCGGGATGTTTAGATCTATGTTTGTCTTCACACAGTAAAGCAAAAATATCCATTAACTCTCTTCGAGTATGCTATAAAACTATGCTATAATTAAAGAATGTTTAAATTATCTTGAAGGCACTTTAAATTCATTTACCAGCCATATTAACGAATGACTTAGTTCGATATGGCTCTGCGACAACATATTTGTGGGAATTGCCTTTGAGGGATCTCGGTTGGCTCTCCACTCTGAACATCAGTTTTTCGGATTTCCCCTGGATGGTAGGTGAACGCACCATGATTTCTTTTCCATAATTTTCTTTCATTCCGCTTCTTTCTCATATTCAAATGTGTTTCTAGTTTCTTATAGGGTGTCCTACAGACGTCACGGATGCTTATGTCAAAGAAATGAATACGCCCCCTGGACCATACAGATTAGCTTGTAGACAGACCTATCGTTTCCTTTATATGTCTTCTATAGGCAGCTCCGGAAGTGGGAATTGAGCTTTAAGCCTGGATGTGTAAGGGACTTCCGCGCCTCTCTGTGGCCTATTCTGCCTGGGACATAAGTATAGTCTTCTATGGTTTCTTCATTTCAACTCCTTCTCCTGGGGGATAGTGCCACAATAGATTTATATAGATTGCCTATTTCTATATC